>JAZGUH010000804.1:0-61905 GCA_037893225.1 Hippasteria phrygiana | reverse complement strand
AATCAGGACTATAGACGGACGGAGAATTTCGTTGGGATTTTGGTTTTCGAGTTCATCGAGCCGTTTTATTCGGACCTGTGACCTGTATATGACTCGTCTGCGTAGGAGCGTCTGGGGGGAGTTATCAACAATTTGTTACGGTACGAGATAACAAATTATTTCCATATATAAATAAAAAGGACAAAAAATATATTTACATACCCTTGTGATACCAGTTTTCGTTGTGGTGGACGAAGGACAGGCTTTCGGGGCAGCAGGCCTCGGATCGCGGATTGCGAGCGGCGCTATTGACAGGACCAAAAACCCGCCGTTTCGCAGCTAGAACACTCTGCGGACTTAGGAATATTTTGCTACAACCACTGCTGCTATATAGTGCACGCCAGTTTAGCGATGTTGACCCGTGCACCCTCCAGAAACCTTACCGTTTTACGGACCTCCGTACAGCAACTTCGGCGTATGTTACGCGGTATGGCCAAGTTGAGTTGTGAAAGCAATTGCGGAAAACGTTTTTGTCCACTGACTCTCCAGATGTGCGTCCGACGTACTGTCGCTTTTGGAACACAAGATGCAAGTATCAGATTTGACGGGTGTAGGGGCTGGGCGTCGCCATTGCAGACATTTCCGAGAATATATTCCACAGAAAAATCACTAACGTTAAAAAATTAATACCAACAAAAGTTTCACTTTTGGCGCGCCGGCAAACTTTCATCAAGAAATACAGTCGAATCACCAACTGTACGGTTGTAATTTCTCTAGATAATATGAATATTGAATATATGCTAATAAGCTAATACTGTATTTTCACTATCCAATCAGGGCACGAGTAAGGAGTTCCCATCCCAGAGCTTACTATTGGAAACGAGGTTGAAAATAAAGTAAGCCTTGGGAACGAGGTTGCCGGTCCCCATGTTATATACATAGTAGCTGAGTTTGGGCGGTCTGTTCTTAATTAACACGAGTTCCTTGTTCTTGCGCCCGAACGGCGGGACTCGCGACCCGCGAACATTGCACTCAGAACCCCAGGAGAAAATTCCCATTAGGTCCCATTAAATGGGACCCAATGGGATCCCATTGCAATGGGACCCAACATGGAATTTGGGACATCGGCAATGGGATCCCGTTGCAATGGGATCCCGTTGGATCCCATTGAATGGGATCCCATTGAATGGGATCCCATTGAATGGGATCCCATTGAATGGGATCCCATTGAATGGGATCCCATTGAATGGGATCCCATTGAATGGGATCCCATTGAATGGGATCCCATTGAATGGGATCCCATTGAATGGGATCCCATTGAATGGGATCCCATTCAATGGGATCCCATTCAATGGGATCCCATTCAATGGGATCCCATTCAATGGGATCCCATTCAATGGGATCCCATTCAATGGGATCCCATTCAATGGGATCCCATTCAATGGGATCCCATTCAATGGGATCCCATTGGGTCCCATTGAATGGAATCCCATTGGAGTATAGGATCCCACTGCTCACATTCAATGGGATCCCATTGCTCACATTTAATGGGATTCCATTCCTCACATTTATTGGGATTCCATTCCTCACATTCAATGGGATCCCATTGTATCCCATTGAATAGGATCCCATTTGATCCAATATGATCCCATTGGATCCAATTGCTTACATGCAATGAATGGGATCCCATTGGATCCCAGTGGCTCCTACTGAAGGGGATCCCATTGGATTCACGACGTGATGCCATTAAGTCCATTTATTTGAACTAGATCTGTGGGTTGCATCAAGGATAAGTTTGATGATATCCAATCACAACTTATGCAAACAACAAACTCAGTGATTCATTACAGGACATGTAAAAGGAGACAGAGACAAACAAGATTAAAATACTCTCGAAAACTACTAAATGTTGTTTCCAGAACTGTGATTGTGAAGAAATTAAACACATTTTAAAATGGCCTGCTCCACACCAGTTTCAAATTTGATCTCAACTTTGCGAGACATGTGCCCTATCATTTAAAAGAAGATGCACTGTGTACATGCATTCCTATGGTATTGTTTCTGTTGAACTTTTATGTGAAAATTATCTGGTGTAACTTTTCTGTGGAAATTGTTACCATTGTACATGTAAATCACAAAGCACGTGCAGCCAACTGTGAAAATAAGTTAAATCGCGATAATTTCTTAATTTTCCATTGTCGTAGGCCATGCACTATTATAGATTTTTAATTCATATTTTAACAAACAATGAAATTCAACTCCTTTTTGAAAGATTATGAAGTACTGTTGTTGATCTGCCCATCAATGAAGCTTGGTAGGTTGTCAGTTCCAAGCACGGCATCCCCTTGTAGATAATCAGCTTTAGTTCCTTCGATCGTGCTCCTCTTCAACTGAAATACACCACTGTGCAAGAAAGAGCACAAAATAAAAACAATATGAGACAAATTTGAAATAAATTGGTTAACACAATTTTTTTTTTTGGCTAAGTTTCTAGAGAGGGACAGCCTCTAGTCGGCAATGTGCAAAATAATTCCAATAACCCTAACACTTGTACAGTTCAGATATTTAAACAATCTCAAGCTATTACTTCAAGTACATTTCGCAGTTTCAAAATTAATAATTTTTGTTTTCAAGTGAGTTTAAAGTAGCCCTGATCATAAAATCTTGTTCTATTTTGTACATGTATGCAAGTGAACCCTTTTTAAATCTGCCAGAAAAATTGGGCAACATAAAACGTGGTTAGCGTCATGTTGTTTTCAACAAAGGAAGGATCGAGGCCCTTTATTATTACGTCTACTTTTTACATCACGGTAGGCAATATTTTCTGGAATGGATGCTCCCATACATGTATTTTTCAAGATGTCTTTCAGTTTCACTGACAGTAACGATTCAAAACATGCTATAGCCTAGTTTAATAGGACTAAATAGGCTTGGTGTAGGCCTACAGTATTTCCTCTCTAATTCTCTTCTTTATAATTATGGCATTTATTAATCAGCCAAAAAATGCTGTTTCTTTGAGAAGCAAAAAAGGAGGCAGCCTCGAAAGATAGAGTACAGCAGGCAGAAATTCCTCCATGGTTTGATCTTTTCGCTTTCTTGGAGTTCAAATTTTAGACGTATTGAATTAAAAGCCATTCTCTATCGCACACTTGCCTTGGACCCTACTATCGCCAGATCATGTCCAAATGTTAAAAAAGGCGATAAAGGGTCCAAGTTACTCGGACTAGGTTTGATCATGGAGGAAGTTTGATCGGCTGACTTTGTACCCAATTTCCGGACATCCCCATTTTGCTATTTAATTTCAAGACAGGCCTACTAAAATTTTTGTTCAAATATTCAACTAAATTAGGCTTAACCTAAAGCCCATCGAGGGATATTCCTTCCTCCATGGTTTAGCCAACACTCCAACAAAAGTTGGGGGGGGGGGGGAGGGGGGAGGGGGGAGGAGTCGGGGGGGGGGGAGGAGTCGGGGGGCGCATGCCGTGCCACCGTACACCTGGCCGGGTCCCCACGCACGTACATTGACAGGTATGCTATACCCATGGAGGTATCCTTATGCCGGCTATTAATATACATGCACATACAACGGACATAAACAATAAACGATGGGGCACTGTGCGTACATGCCAAATATATCGTTAAAATGTCACGAAAATGACCTCAATAAACTCACCATTACATGCAGTAAATGCTCCCATGTCACCCAAGATCTAATGTTCCATCAGATGTTGAGATTTCAGCGCAGATACGACAAACAATTGCAGCGAAAAACGGCTGTATAGTCTTGGCTTGAATTGTCCCGTATATCGAACACGTTCAAATCCTGTTCGAGACCGCTTAACATATTGATATTCCTACGCATGCCCGGGGGGGGGGGGGGGGGGGGGGGGGGTTGCACATAAAAATGCACAGCTATCTCCCCATTATACTGTGATTTTGGTCAAGCCTTGATCATCAAAGTATTACTTTTAATTCAATACATCAATATAGAATTTGTAGCACTTGTACAAAAATATTCTGCTCCAATGTGACGCAATATGCACGTACGTACGTACGTGTATGCAGCTGGCTTGGACTACATGTGTACATCAATGCAATCACTTTCATGATGACTTAGACTTGTTTCAAGTCGGGAATTGTCTTGTAAAAACTAACGGGTAATCAGCAGTTTCATTGTTGTTTTCATTGTGTGCGGGCAATTTCACTTCTTGCACATTAACACTGGTAGAATTTATATACAATACATTTGTTGTAACTTTGGAGAAAAAAAATTTAATCAATTTTTAAACATTTTTTATCGACTTTTATATATTGTTTTGATAACTTAGACTTGTTTCAAGTCTGGAATTGTAGTGTGAAGACTGATCGAACTGTTAATTAGGAAAACAGTGCGACAAGTGAAATAAAAAATTAATGAATTCGTATCGGATCACATATGCTGCTGCTCAACAATTGAGCCATCAAATCACATAAAATCCAATTACTATACATCCCTTAAGGTTAACATTAATTAAAATTAATAAACCCATTGACTCATCCAATTAAGTTCAGTTAATACATTTCTTGAAAATGTTACATTTAAACAATTCAAACTTTAAAGTCCTGCATAAAGTTGAATTCTCATGGAATCCCACATATGCTGTTGAACAAAAATCCAATGAATCACATCGATTTCCCATTGAAATTAATGGAACCCATTTAATGCATCCCTCAAGTCTAGTTGATACATTCCTTGAAAAACACTTCCCCGTTGAAAACCTAGTCATCCCGTTGAATTCTTACGGGATCCCATATACTCCAGTTGAAGAAGGGTGTGACCCATTGAATCCCATAAGGTCCCATTAGGTCCAGTTAATACATCTCTTCAGGATATAATGAATTTCCCATTGAAATAAAGGGATCCCGTTCAGTCCCATTGACACCCATAAGCACCAGTTGGGTCCCATTAAAGTTTTCAATGGGACACAATGGGATTCAACTGGAATTTTACCAGTCGGGGTTTACAAGAACATGACGTAATTTGACCCGACGTAGAAGACGACGAAAGATGGCGGATGATTTGACGAAGCATGAAAGTCGGCGAATGTTGCCTAAAATTTCCTTCCAAACGTTTTGAAAAATATAGCTTTTTCTGAACAAACTAGGGGAAAATGCAGTCTAAATATTGTGCTTCCGGCAAATTATGTTGCGTCTGAAATTCTGATTTTTGAAACGAATGCTTGAATAACGTACTTGGGCGCAGCCATTGCATTTTGCGTGGTTACCAGCGATATATGGCGCTCTTGGCTATCAAACGTTCTTTGGCTGTCGAGCGGCCGGAACGAGTAATTTCTTTTCCTAGGATGGTTAGGGGCAATTAAATGGGCGTACCTTGGCCCTCGCGCATGCGTACGCGTTACTTATTTCGCTGTACACACAGGCACTGCATTGCCCATACACACATACGTACACGTACCCATACATACATGTATGACACGCAGAGCTATGCAGTAGTGGTATTAAGCCGTGGGTTATTATATAGAGAGAGTTTTGGCGTGATCAAAATGTACCTTTTTACAATTTAGTGACTTCGGAAATAGATTTTCAAGTTCATGAGGTGTTCTGGATGATGGAAGAGAAGAGTCCACGTATCGGCTGGCAGTTCAATACCGTGCAAAACACTATCAGATAAGATTCCATTACAAATTCTGCAAGCAAATCACTGTACAGTAACTCATTGACAAGTCACTGAAAGTCTGTTTCAAACGTGCATAAGACATTACATCCAATTTCAGTGAAATGTTCCTCTTCTATGAAAAAGTGCCGAACTCATAGTTTTCTGGAGCGTGATACAAATATGGACCCTAAACAAGCTAAAACAAAACCAAATCAAACAACCTAACAACTACTATAGGGAACAAAATACGCCAGTAGTTTTAAATTTATTTTTTTGTGGGCGATAGACCTTGAGGACGGTTATATTGAAGCGCGCAAACTGATTTTAATCTGCAGTTTTGTTCACCTTTGTGACAGAAATTATTGTAAATCTATGCAATAACCACACCTTCGCAACATATCAAACCAAATCTGTTTCAAATTTGCATTGACATACATCCAAGTAAAAAAACAAACAAAGAAAAAAAAAAACACTAAACACTAAACAAAAATACGCTGAGGACGCTTATTTTTGTAATTGGAGCGCCGCGCAATCTGTATTTTTTAATCTGTAATTCGCAACCCAAATAGCATGCACGGTGAACCCGAAATCTTTTATAAAAAATTCCAAAAATGCCCTCTGCCCTGTGTCCTTTCTCTACGATTTGCCATATCACAGACTAATTAATTGACACAGATTCCGTATGTCACCTTGTGGTCAATTACAACAATATACTCTCTGTGACCCTATTTACAATGATTATTGGGCTAGACACTTAGGAATTTACTGATGTACTGCCGGTGCCACATATGACCAGTTGTTTTCTCCACTTAACCTTGATACGCATGTATGTATTTTATTTTGTGCGCGTGTTTTAAGTCTACATATGTACGCTTGTTTAAAGCGAAAAGTAATAAGCACGAATATAAACATTTCAGATTACTAATGAAAAATGCTTGAAATGTAGTTACCTCCTGACATCAACAGTATGTTTTGACCAATCGATAAAACCACATACAACCATACACATAATAAAAGAGCTATAGTCTGGCCATTTCTCGGTACGTAATGGGATTGTGTGCTTCACATGACCCCCATCCCCAAAAGTATTAAAAGTATACAAAGAATAACACATCAAAACCAGTGTTGGAGGTCTCGAGACCGGCCTCGGCCTCGAGGCCGGCCTCGAGGCCGATTTTTATGGCCTCGGTCTCGGCCTTGGCCTCGGAGTGCAAGGCCTCGGCCTCGGCCTCGGCCTCGGAGCCTTCCGGACTCGAAGATCTGGTCGAGGCCGGCTCGAGGCCGCCCACTTTGACCAATTTTCCACCAATTCAGATGTGTTTTCTGTTTCAATTAATTTAAATTGTTTACCTCATGAAACTTTCGAGAAGCTGCCACAGTGAGTTCCGTGAAACGAAATAAAGTTTCAAGCAGATACGCACGAATTAATGAACTGGTATTTGCATTATTGCACCATGGAGCTATAGATAGCTCCCCGATTGCACGTACTACGTACGTACATTATATGTATAATCTTCTTGTAGAACCAGTCTACTCCCGGTAATAGACTACGTGTAGTTCCTGGTCCAGCACTTCACTCGCCCCATGAACTGCCACTATTGTGTTACACGTGCTCAGGTAGCATCTAATATTTTTGTTAGATAATCTGTCTACTCCCGCTATAGACTGGTTCCTGGTCCACCACTCGGCCCTGAACGAGTGAACGTTAAAGTGATAATCATAATGGCCGGCAGTGAAGTTGAGGGAACCAACCTGTTATTCACGCGTGCTCGCGCAACGCGAAGCCTGTCGCATGTCTACTATATAGTCTATGTACCCATAACTGCATGCCCTTGCAAAGACTGTCCTCTCTGTTCCAGCTAGTCTTGGTTCAAAGACGTTACTATTGTACTTTTGTACTTTCGCAGTTGCAATGCACAGGCAGCGCGATCAGGTACAGTGTAGTTGCAATAGGCCGACAGCGCCATAAGATTTTGGATCTGTAGTAAAGTCTTGGATAAGTTGGCATTTCGGGGGCGCGACCAGACTGTGGACTGTGATAATGATGGACGGTTATGCAATAGACCGATCCAGTGAGCGTCGCCTGATGGTGTTCTGACCAATCACATTCGTGGTTTATGTCCGACATGCGTGCACGCGCATGTGACGCGCGCAGCTGCAGATCAATGGTCATGATGCCTCGTCATGTCCTATGTATTTGCATGTAATGAATAATTTATGATAAGGCTCAAACTCGGTCACTGATTGGATCCCTCGGAAAAGCGAGGGAGAATCATCGAAAAGTAAAGAAAAAGTTAAGAATTGCCTGCCAACTTATCCAAGACCCTTGTGGCGATCCAAAATCGTGCACGTTTGACAAACACCGGCTGCGGATTCGGCTGCATTTTGTAAACTACGCATGCGTGAGGCCAGAACGCACGTACGAAGCCGGGATTTCGAGGACACAACGTTAGTGAATCTGGCGCGCGGGCGCTCCGAAATACCAACACAAGGGTCTTGGGCCCAAGACTATGTTCCAGCCAGCAGTGCTCCAGTGGAGCGCATTTTTAGCAGAGGAGAGATTTTTATGAGGCCACACCGTGCAAAGCTATCCCAATAGATGCTGGAGACCCTTATGTTCTTGAAATGCAATAAACATATCCTTTAAGGAACCTGCCATTGACGTGACTTGAAAATAAAATACAAAATCCAACAATGAAGGTAGTGTACACGATTGGTAATCCTCTAATTTGTTTTTACTGAATTATTACGAAATACCTTACTAGCCTGTAAGTTAATAATAGTCTCAATCATCGTGTGAAATGATAGCACCAGATGTGCTGTCGTTGTCAAGAAAAGTGGACATTTATATTGTTTTCAATCGTTGGAAAACTGCCCTGTAGGCTTTAGTCAAGGCGCGCGTGGCTACCCGGACGAGTGGCACGCCCCGGACATGCTGGCATTCGGGGCGCGTCACGTGTCCAGGGGTAGCCACGCGCGTCTTGTTGACTAAAGGCTATCATCCGCCCGACGGTTGAAAACGAGCGCCGTTTTTCTCTCGTTTTTCTCGCCATCCAACAACGCAAAACTTTGAACAGGTCAGTGGAACGATATTTCCTATAAAATACTAACCCCCAAATCCGCCCATTTCTGAAAATTGCAACAATGACCAATCATACACACTGCCTTTAACCTTGATTGAGTGGATTATTAGTTTATTACGTGTTTAGTAACCGGCCTCGGCCTCGGCCTCGGCCTCGGACGTTGTGGCCTCGGCCTCGGCCTTGGCCTCGGACGTTGTGGCCTCGGCCTCGGTCTCGGCCTCGGAGGTTGTGGCCTCGGTCTTGGCCTCGGCCTCGGAGGTTGTGGCCTTGACTACAACACTGATAAAAACCTCTTCCATAGTTATAGGCCTACATATCAAACAACCCAGCTGAAACAGGATTTGCCCAAAGAATGGAGGCAGGATACCATGCCCAATATAAGTAACTACTGAGAAAATGTTTGCTTGAATATAGTTGCTCATCAATAACATAAATATTTTTTTTTCAACTTAATAAGTAATCAGTCTTCATAACATGGGTCGATGACATAAATTTCACACCACTAAATATTTCATGCACACATCCAAAACTGTTTTTTATCAAGTTTTAAACATGTACTTAATTGGTCACGAAAATGGCCCCTCTTACTGTTCTTGCAGTGAACGACGACAGTGTTGCTGCCCACAGATTACATGCAGTTCTGTTTGCTGTTTGTTGTTCTTTTGGTATAATTTGTGTACTTGTTAAAATTGTTGTACACAAATACAAAGGGAAAAATGGGGGAAACCAAGTTAACATGACACCCCCTCCAAATCGCTCCCACCACCCTCTAAAAACTTCGACAAGCTTTGATGCTTATGCTTTTCTGAAATAAATCTTAAGGTCCATGCAATGCAATTTTAATGCAGTTTTTCAAAAAGCACATTGTCACCCAGTTAACCTTATTTAAAATTTTGCTTGTTACATGCATATTCATGAGCAAAAGTTAAAATGTTAATGCCAACATTGAATTCAATAATTTTATACAAGGTACTTAGAAAATAACGCACAGTCTTTCTCACAATTCAGATCTAGCTTAGTCAGTAGATTTGTGCATTGGCTAAAACATTTAATCTTGAAATAATAGGGATATGGAATTTACTATGCATAGTCAATAGATTCGAATTCTAGGAAACAATACGTCCGCTGAGTGCGTTGTCCATTCTTAATAAGTTGTCTGTATTGTTTACGTCAGCTGCAGCTCGTTGCTTATAAATTGTCTTAAATAAATCTGCCCGTAAGGATTACTGTATTATATCATAGAGCTGTAAAACATAGCTCCATGATTATATGCATTTGTTTTTGAAAATTTTACCTCTAATCTTGGGCAAGATTCCAGCTCAAGATTGGCGCAAGGATTGCCGGTCTCCATCGCATTGCTTCACGCATACATGTTCTTTACCTCATGGATCTATACCAACCGCACACGCGCGAAGCAAGTATGCCCTATCCCCTATACATTGTACTTGCACGCACGACAGCCATAAAACTTTTTTTTTTAGAATAACACGCATGCGCGAGGGCCTAGATACGCCAATTTATGATAATTGCCCCTAACCATCCCAGGAAAACAAATTATGCGGCCGGAACACGAACGAAGACACGAGTTGTTCTTGAGCAAACAAGAACAACTCGCCCGAACTCGGCCATGGGGACCGGGGACCGGGGACCGGGGACCAGTCTATCCCAAAATTGCGCGCGCCCTCAAGAGATGCTTTCTTGATTGGTCAGCAATGGCGGCCTCCACATGCGTGCAGTATGTTGTTGTACGAGGCGATCTATTGCATGTTTTGAAGTGGCCAACGGGAGCCGTAATCGCACAGGTACATGGAGTCGATTTTAGAGAGAAAGTGGGGAAAATATTACTTGAGTACCGCTACCATAGGCCTAAACCATCATCCTTCAAAAGGCCTAAAAAAGTTCATTCGTCATGCACAAGCCACAACACATGGTCACCCCATGGCCATGGTGGAACATGGTTTATATGGAGGAAGGAATATGGGTGGAGGAATGGTCGACCATTACTTCTAGAAACTAGAACTTAGGCACCCCCGTGTGCCTTTCCTACCTCCATTCTTCTACACACTTACTTTTCGGGAGGTCATAACTCGATGGGAATTGGCATGGCGCTTTATTTGATAGACGAATTACTTCATTCCAGAATTCCACCTTCTCTATCAAATCTTCCCCTAAAAACCCGTCCTGGCTGATCCATATCTCTCTAAAATTTGGGAACAATGGTTTTTGGAACATGGGACCGACAAATTTCCGAAAAATCAGAGCTTTTACTCACCATCCTCCCGTTTTCCACACAACGGAATTCACACCGTACACTTGCTTTGTGTGCATGCACATATGCCGACCTCCGTATATCGGCTCGACCATTGTCGGAGGCCGGGTGGGAATATCTTGCTTTTATTGCGCGACCGCACGGTGATTGATATCGGCAGGGCGCTAAACGATGATATACCGAGTGAATGGATGGATATTCATTCATGCATGAATTTTAAATAGAAGTATTTTGTTCCCCAGACTTGCAAATTGGACTCGCGCGATAAAAGCAAGATATTCCCACCCCGCCTCTGACAATGGTCGAGCCGATATACGGAGGTCAGCATATGTGCAGGCACACAAAGTGTACGGTGTGAATTCCGTCATGTGGAAAACGGGAGGTTGGTGAGTAAAAGCTCTGATTTTTCGGAAATTTGTCGGTCCCATGTTCCAAAAACCATTGTTCCCAAATTTTAGAATAGAGAGATATGGATCAGCCAGGGCGGGTTTTTAGGGGAAGATTTGATAGAGAAGATGGAATTCTGGAATGAAGTAATTCGTCTATCAAACTCAAGGCGCCATGCCAATTCCCATTGAGTTACGACCTCCCGAAAAGTAAGAGTGCTATAAGACACACGGCGGTGCCTTCTAGTTTCTAGAAGTAGTCGACCATAAACTTTTTCGACATTCTTAATGCATTATGGGTAGGCCTATATGGTAGCCCTACAAATAGGGCTGTAAATGGTTGCTTTTTTAACTGTCTTTTTACTGAATACTGTTGTTGAGCGCAATTTTTAAAGACGCGCATTTAATAAAATGCGCGTGGGGATTTTTTCAGTTAAAGTATGCGCACGCAAATTTTAAATGCGCGCTTCGGACAACAACTCAGGCATGATATCTGACACGAACTACGTGGTAGACATGAATTTGACATCGGCGTCAGACGCATGGTGGCCGTTCCGTAATCGGCAGTAGGCCTGTTGACGATTTTGACGAGTAAAGGGCATTTTGTATCCGACTCCTCTACAACAAGCCCGACAGTAAGAAGACAAAAAGGAGAAAAGAATTTGTCCTACGATTACTTTCAACAATTTTGTGAAGAGGATAGGGTTTCAAGTTTTGAGTTTTCCAGCTCGTGAATATTTGCAAATTCGTATGATATTACAATGTGTGTGTAGCATTTATTTATTTTAATTTATGTATTTGATTTGCAAATATGTTGACATTGTTTGTGAACTATCCCCGAATAAAGTTTACGATGTGAATGTTTTTGTGGTGGTGTCATATCAATCTTATCATCACCTGAGATTCTGTGCTTCTATCTAAGTTATGAAGTTGGGTCATGTTTGGCTTGACAAGTTGCCTTCGCATGACATTAAGGTGGGGGGGGGGGGGGGGGTTGGGATACATTTTCGGAGGTGTTTTTTTCATTGGGAAATGTTCTAAACCTCTGATCGGCTAACTTCCCAACATTTAAAAGAAAATTGCAGATTAAGAAGCAATCTATAATTTGCATTCTTCACACAGCAACTGAGAGACTACTGGATAAGATTATTTTGCTTACTATGAAATAACTTATAAGGTCAGTAGTGGGAGATTATGTTGTCACATGGTCATGATGTGCACCCTCACGTACGCGTCCGAACTTTACAATTTATTTGCTTGTTCCTAATAGATTGAGCACTGTATTAAATATTTTCTAGCATTTTTACAAATTTTTGTTATTCTGTTTTTGTTTTACACTTTTCTAGTGGTTTTCCATACTTTTGCCAAACCTCAGGCTTGAATTGTATCCCAGCCCTGGATCCCAGCATCCCTTTTCAAGCGCTTTGTCACACATGTCACAAGAAATTAAGAACTTACAGTTCGTCTGCAACCCTGTTACTGTTTGAATAATAAAGATTGCGTGATTTTCAAAAATTGCGCTTCATCTATAATGCGCAAACTTTAAATTTACGCAAGCAAACTCAATTTTCGTGTTCAAAAATTGCGCAGCGCACATTTTAAGAAAAATGCGCACCTTTGAAGATTGCGCTCAACACTGTCACCATTTTACAGCCTAACGTTACACGCCGATATTTGGTTCATTCCACCAGGTTGGGACACAGTCATGGACCACCGTGTCAAACATTAACATTTTTGTGTTTTTTCAACACTTTAATAAATAAATATGGGAAATTCATTACGTACAATAATTAAAAGACACACTATGCAACAATAAAACACCTTTTTACGGTAGTCAGTGTCCAAATATAGCAGAAATAGCAAGAATTTGAAGAATCGGTGCAGACGTAACATGGACACCATGATATAGACCATGACCATACATATATTTCTGCTGTTGTGCTGCATTTGGATATTGAATATCATAACAAATGTTTTTTGTGTTGCATTTTGTGTTTTGTAATTAGTATACAGAGTGAGTTTGCATAATTATTTATATAAATGTTGAAAATGTTACAAAAACTTACCATGTCAGTACTAAATGTTAGTCCAGACTGCCTTAATTTTTCGTCATTAAATAAATACTAATGCAACTTACTAAATATGTACTAACTAAAAAACACTCAATGCTACAAGAAAATACTTTTTGTTATGGTTGCCAGTGTCCAAATAGCTCAGAAACTGCAAGAACAAAAAAAAACATGCATGTGTGGACGTACAATGTAACAGTGGACACAGTGTCCATGTTACAATGTACGTCCACACTCATGTCTGTTCTTGCTGTCTCTGCTATATTTGGACAATGACTACCATAAAAAAAGTGTTCTTGTGTTGCATAGTACATCTGTTAATTAGTACACATGGTGAATTTCCCATATTTATATTTAAAAACACAAAAATGGAAATATGGACATATGGACGTGTCCATGTTACGTCAAACTGGTTACGTCAAACTGACACATTTTTTTCTTCATATTTTTGGTAAAAATATAATTTACATGATTTGAAACTTTCTAAAATATTGCTCACCCAAAGACTGATGTTACAGGAAATAACTAAATCAAATGTAATAGTACTTTTAAAGATATGGATAAATGTCACACACTGTGGAATGACCCATTTAAAACCGGTCGACTTTGATTTCAAATGGGATCAGGTCAACTCGGACCCATATCAACTCGGACCCACGACCAACTCGGACCCACGCCAACTCAGACCCACGACCAACTCAGACCCACGACCAACTCGGACCCACGCCAACTCAGACCCACGACTAACTCAGACCCACAACCAATACGGACCCATGACCAACTCGGACCCAAGCATGACCAAGTCGGACCCAACGAAGATTGAATCAGCATCGCGAACCCGTACAGCTGTACGCGTTTTCAGAATCTTTACTGCATATGCGCATTTGCAGTAAAGATTCCGGAATGCGGACAGATGTACTAGGGCTGGTTCAAGTTCGCACGTTCGCATTCGCGCATTTGTGATTTGGGATAACATGTAAACTTTTCAGTATAAAATTTGAACTCAACAGTTTCCCATGGTGACATTATGATTTATTTTAAATGCTCTTGAATAATAATTCGGAAAAGTTTTAAACATCAGGGTGAAGTGCTTTTACAACATTAATTCCAATGTTTACAGATTCTTCCATGAAAACAAACAGGTGGTAATATTTTAATGACGTTGCTTTTAAATATCAGATGAGATGTACTTATTACTTAGTACTTATTCTTGTCCTAATGTGATTGGACGCGGGTCCGAGTTGGACGCGGGTCCGAGTTGGACGCGGGTCCGAGTTGGACGCGGGTCCGAGTTGGACGCGGGTCCGAGTTGGACGCGGGTCCGAGTTGGACGCGGGTCCGAGTTGGACTCGGGTCCGAGTTGGACTCGGGTCCGAGTTGGACTCCGGTCCGAGTTGGACTCGGGTCCGAGTTGGACTCGGGTCCGAGTTGGACTCGGGTCCGAGTTGGACTCGGGTCCGAGTTGGACTCGGGTCCGAGTTGGACTCGGGTCCGAGTTGGACTCGGGTCCGAGTTGGACTCGGGTCCGAGTTGGACTCGGGTCCGAGTTGGACTCGGGTCCGAGTTGGACTCGGGTCCGAGTTGGACTCGAAACCTTTCAAACATTTGTCAAATACAACATTTACGTTTAGGCCTACATGTATCTCCCCAAATTCTTATCGCTGAACACTTTTTTATATTACTCTATTACTGAGATGTTAGCAATTTCTACAATATATAACAAGGCTTACTAAGTGCTAAATTCGTCCGGGTATGAGTCTTCAAAAATGACAAATGTAAAAAAATACTTTTAGAATGTCTTAACATGTTGGCTGCCATCTTTTCATTCATCGCTGCTGATCGCGGGAAGTCAGGGCACCCGGTGGCTGTAGAGACTGGTCTTGGCATGCATATGATACATGATTAGCATGCACATACAATGTACAACGCGCGGTTGTTTCGTGAGAAGTCAGGGCACCATACTCGGCGGCTGCAGAAACTGGTCTTGTTATGAATTATGCATGAGACGTCCGCGGCTGTTTAGTGCATGCATCCCCGCGATAAGAATTTGGGGAGATATTTTAAATAAAAGTTGACCGGTTGTAAATCTCGGCATGTAGGGGTGCCGTTAGAGTAGGGCTGTATATGGTGACAGTAAAAAGACAGAAGTTAAAAAAGGAACCATTTACAGCCCTACATGTATTTGTAGGGCTACAAATAGCACAATCCCGGCCAAATCTTGTTGGGCCCTGACCCCGACCCCCTGCCACCGGTCAATGTTGGCTCTCATTGCGCGGAATGCGCTCCAGCTTGAGATTACAACATTGAACGGGGGAGCGGGGGATGTAATGTTTATTGTCACGTGGCCCAAGCATTTTGTAGGCCTATGGATGAAAAACAAACCAGGTAATTTATACACAAACCTATGGCACTGTGAACCATACCAAATATTAACTGATTTGTTCTAAATAGTGTCAAGACTTGAGGGATACTCTTTTCACATATCTTTGCATGGAATATAAGGAAAATAATACATTGTCTGATTGTAGGCAGTGGAATTGCCGTGAACTGCCATCAGCTTATTTTAGATATTTGACTGGCATGACACTGAATATGCATGCGCAGTGGGTGTTTTGGGTAGCGAGTCTAGCGTTAGGGCAATCTTTCGACTTCCTCTTATGTAAACTTTCACCTATTTCCAGAACTGTAAGGTTTAACAAACCTTGTAGAGAGAATCGTACATGTATTGAAACTGCTGTGGACGAAAATTGTTAAAAATAATTTCATGATTTTCTGCCACAGCATTTCATATGCATTTAAATGTATCTTGATATGGCTACATGTATGTACACGTAGGCTACATGTAGGTTCAGTTCCTTGAAATGTCACTCGAAATAGTGAAATTTTACAAGAATATCGCTTACCAAGACCACAGGATTCACCTCTCCAAAGTCTGACATTGTCTGCTGTCGACAGAGGGCACCTTAACCTAACCCCCTCGGCATTTTTACTAGGAAGCTTCCTCATCAACCCGTCAAAATCCAACACTGTGCAGTATACCAATGGCACATTCTTTGGACTTGGACAAATTGGAGCATCATACATGTATATGTAAAGTAATGGTGCCAAGGCCCTGCAGTACTGAACCCATCAAAACTTGACAAAACCTGCTGTTGGAGTTTGCAAGGCTTGGGGTATAGTTGGGTCATTCCACCAGGTTGGGACACAGTGTTTAAATCCATATCTTTAAAAGTACTATTACATTTGATTCAGTTATTTCATGTAACATCAGTCTTTGGGTGGGCAATATTTTTAGAAAGTTTTAAATCATGCAAATTATATTTTACGAAAAATATGATACACAAATTTGTCAGTTTGACGTAACCAGTTTGATGTAACATGGACACGTCCATATTTCCATTTTTGTGTTTTTTCAACACTTTAAATTTAAATATGGGAAAATTCACCATGTGTACTAATTAAAAGATGTACATGTACTATGCAACACAAGAACACTTTTTTTTATGATAGTCGGTATCCAAATATAGCACAGACAGCAAGAACAGACATGAGTGTAGACGTAACATGGACACTGTGTCCACTGTTACGTCCACACATGCATGTTTTTTTGTTCTTGCAGTTTCTGAGCTATTTGGACACTGGCAACCATTTTATAACAAAAAGTGTTTTCTTGTAGCATTGAGTGTCTTTTAGTTAGTACATATATAGTAAGTTGCATAATTATTTATTTAATGACGAAAAATTAAGGCAGTCTGGACGTAACATTTAGTACTGACATGGTGTGACATGAAAATGCACATTTCCTTTTTGTAACATTTTCAACATTTATATAAATAATTATGCAAACGCACTCTGTATACTAATTACAAAACACAAACTGCAACACAAAAAACATTTGTTATGATATTCAATATCCAAATGCAGCACAACAGCAGAAATATATGTATGGTCATGGTCTATCATGGTGTCCATGTTACGTCTGCACCGAATCTTCAAATTCTTGCTATTTCTGCTAAATTTGGACACTGACTACCGTAAAAAGGTGTTTCATTGTTACATAGTGTCTTTTAATTATTGTACGTAATGAATTTCCCATATTTATTTATTCAAATTTAATATTTAAATGTTTGACACGGTGTCCATGTTACGTCTATTTTACAGTCAAAATAGCACACTTTTATCATATTTTAAACAAAATATAACTTACATGATTGAAAACTTTCTCAAATAATCTCACACCCAAAGACAGATGTCACATGAAATAACTGAATTAAATGTAATGATGGTTTTAATGATATGGTCATATAACACACTGTGTCCCAACCTGGTGGAATGACCCACTTGCATGTACATGTAGGGTTAACACTGGTTTGTCAAAAGGTCAGGGATTGCTGTCTGCTTTATCTCATACAATTCCACATGTAGGAATACTCGCATGACAAGACTACAGATATTGAAAATGCAGTGAAGGGAAGTCATGGAAGTCCAAGTTTTCTTTCAGATTACTTGAATACAGGCTGTTTGTCACCACAGATGCAATGTGCTGCGTCTGGCAGGGTTAGGGTTAACTTGCTTTAAGCCTATTAGCCCTAACCTTCCCAAATCCTCCAAAATCCTCTTTGCAAAATGGAGGAATTTGGAGGATTGAGGGCACTTGGAAGTTGATGCATCGGAGGATTTTGCAGGATTGAGGTTACTAGGGGTTTTTGCCCCTGCAGGAATATGGAGGATCCAGGTTATCAGGCTCAATGTGATACATGAGGATTTTGGAGGATTGAGGTTACTTAGGGGTATGCAAAAAAAACCTGGAGGATTTTGGAGGATTCATGCTATCGTCCCCATAAGAGGATTTTGGAGGATTCAGGTTATATGGAGTTTTAACACTTTGAAATCAGAGGATGTTGGAGGATTCAGGTTACATGTGGGGAAAATGATGTAGGGATCGAGTTAGGGTTAGTGATGCTCGATAAAAAATATTGTATCCAAGGTGTGTATAATACAGGTAAATTTTATACAAATGTATGTACTGTACATGTACATAAAATATGTGTACATGCACAGTATATATTGGGACTTTTGTTCTACATTCATGGTTAATATTCAATAAGCTTTTGGGATTGTAACATCAGTTACATGTGTACTTACACTTGTGCATATTGCAATATTGAGTGTAGGGGCTTACATGCGTGACATGTACATGTACTTTAACGCATTAACCAATTTTCCTGAAATGTTGTTGGGTAAAGGGTTCTGGGCTGTAGTAAGTTCAGCAGGACCCAAATCTCTTATAAATGTAATTGTACATACACTTATAAATGTAGCAAGTGGACTGTTTAAACATTATTTAAGTGACCAGTCTCATTCTCAATTTACCACCCACATTAAAACTTAACAGGGCACTGCTGGCAAAATAATCCTTGATAAAACTGCAAGCTGCTGATCAATGTCTACTTCAGATGCTAATACATTGTACTCCACATATTATTAGGGTATGCAGACTTGTTCAAAGTCATACATGATATGTACATTGTAGATCACATGTGTATTTACATGTACTCTTCCAGTGCCGTCATATGATGAACAGTTAGTCTTAGGATCCTACAGATGAGAAAATAATTGGTTACTTGAAAGATCACTTACATTACATTAAACAAAAATGTGGTTGATAATTAACCCTAACCCCTTCGGTAACTTTACTAGAAAGTATCCTGAATCCGCCAAAATCCACCTATTTTGTCATGCACAAAAAGTTGGTTTTGGTGACTGCTCAATATGGAGGTATCCTGAATCCATCAAAATCATGCAGTTCCGCTAGGCTTACAATCCTCAATCCATCTAAATCCCCCAGTTTTCAATATGGAGGTATCCTGAATCCGCCAAAATCCTCCAAAACAGGGTTATGGATTTTGATGGATTCAGGTAGGTTAGGGTTAAAGGCCCATATACACTGTAACCCCACCCATGATACAGGTACATGTAAAATAGGTTTAAAATTCTGGCACAGAACGAGGAAGTTCATTTTGAAGTTTATTATTTTGTAGTAACATCCCAGCTAACACATAACGTTGCCACAACGTTTTGCAAAGTTGTGAAAAGGTTGTCATTTGGTAACGTTTCACGAGGACGTTAAAGCAACTTTGCTACAACATTTGACCGTTCATTTATTGGTTGTAAAAATGTTGTATATTGGTTATTTTGACAACGTCGTATAAAAGTTATCATATCACGTTGCATTAACGTTGTATGAAGGTTTTTCATAACGTTGTCATTAAATTGTCAATATCACGTTGTCTTGACGTTGTAGTTAAGTATATTCACGACGTTGCTCTGTGGTTGTAATTATGACGTTGTGATAAAGTTGTGTGGAGGTTATTTCATAAACGTTGTTATTAAGTTGTGATAATAACGTTGTAATAATGTTGCAGTTAAGTATTTTCACAAAGTTGCTACAATGTTGTAATCATGACGTTGCAGTAATGTTGTATCTCGGTGTTTTTATAACGTTGTGTTTATGCTGTTAATTTCACGTTGCCATGACGTTGTAGTTAAATATTTTCACAACGTTGCGGTGTGGTTGTAATAACCAACGTTGTACTTAAGTCGTCTGTAGGTTATTTCATAAATGTTGCCATTAAGTTGTAATAATCACGTTGTTACGGCGTTATACTTAAGTATTTTCACAACATTGCCCTGATGTTGTTATAATGACGTTGTGGCAACATTGTATTTCAGTGTTTTCACAACGTTGTTGTGATGTTGCAATACGTGACGTAGTGATGACGTTGTATGAAGGTTATATCTTAACGTTGTTGTTAACTCGCAAATCAACGTTGTGAAAGTGTGGTATGGTATTTTCAAAACGTTGCTGTTATGTTGCGATTCTTAGACATATCCTTTCCGCCCATCCTTGTACCTGCATCCATATGCATCGTGTTCCGGCACTGTATGGAGCGTACCAACTTACATAAATTTGCCCGTTCTCAGAGAAACCTAATACCACGGCGCATGCGCGGCACCGAATTCCGCATCATTTGAATTGCGGTGCTCAGTTACCGAGCGAGCGGGAGCAAGCAGCCACTATTAACGGTCGCCCTCCAGTTGATGCCCGGCTGAGTCAGGCTCCACACGTACTAATAGTATAGCTTTTTAGAGCAGCATTTCTTCAGAAGGTAGGAATTGTATATTTTCTATAAATCTTAAAATTATCAGTGACATTCTCTCGTGTAATTTCGGGAATACAATTTTTCTGTATTCTTACGTATACATGTAAAACCTTTTTCAAGCAAATCACTAAATAGACTGGCATAGTGGTTACTTTCCGAACGTATTCACAAAAGGACACGTTCTTATTTGTTTTTAGTTGATACTGAAAATGTACCATTTTGATTCCAATTAAGCAATGGTCAAACCACACCAGCTTTAACAACTTGAAACATTTAGCTGGGGTACTTGCCGGTATCTTGTAATTTGATTTCTATTTTCAAAGGAAAGTAGGCCTATACTGCAAATTTAACTACAAAATAATACAGGTATAACCGTTAAGATATTTCCCCCCAAATATAGCCTGCACCATATGGTTTGTACATTAACGAGGTCGTTGTCATGGCTACGTGCGTACCATTGAGTCACAGGGCCTGGCCAAAAGTTCAGAGACCAAATCGTTCCAGTGTAAACGGTCCTCTAGATTTCGCTGGAATGTCTAAGTACACGGAAATTGGACGTTCGGGTTAACTCTTGTGTTTGGCGTGATTTGTAGTGACCGCAATAAATATTATAATTGTGTGTGATTGGGTAAGGTTCGTGGCTAGGTCAGCGTTGCTAACATATGAAAGAATTGCCCTAACTTTTTGTAACAGCCTTTTGTAAAGTGCTTTTAAATTGTTTCCTTCAAGACCATGTGGACAACAAACCGTGTTCCGTTTTCATTTTCTATTGGTATATTAATCTTTAAATTGCTCATGTTTTGTAATTTGTCTCCACACTGCAGTTATGCTTCATCTGAGTGCAATGGGTGGCAGGGTGTGACATGTTTGAACTGCTTGTCTACTTCAAATACGGCGTTTGCGGGATGCTTTTGAATCATCTCTTGTTTTTCTCCGTAAGTACATACAGAGTTGACTTTTCGATCACATCTGTATTCCTGTTAAGAGGATGAAAATAACTTTTAGAAAGTGTAAAAGGCACACGGTTTTTGGAATGAGTGAAGTGATTAATAAGTGTTCTTTTTCCAGTCGTGTGTTGAATAAGGATGCTTGACCATGCTCTCAAAAAAATTCATTTTCCTCTACCAATTTTCAATTGGTACCGGTATGTTTTGTTTTATCGACAAAAAAACCTTTACCGATTTTTGGCTTTTGTCATCCTCTGAGAAGGGCTTGGTTTTGGAATAGTTTAGAGAATTAGTGCACCACCCGTTCATGCATAATAATCTGATACATTTTGTTCCTGCTATTTGTTTGTCAGAATCGCGTCATGATGAGGGACGTGCCATGTTTACAACCTTACCGATGAATAAACCTGCACTTCTCTGGATGTCTTGGAATTTCTTATTAAACGGTCTGTGAAAAGAGCCTAACTCTTAAAACACATTGAATAATCTCTTAATGTAAAAGAGTGAAAAACTCACTCTCCAAAAGAGTGAATTCCCTTCTCAAACCACTCCAAAAGAGTGAATCTCTAATAAAAACCACTCGAAAAAAGTGAAAACCACTCGAAAAGGGTGAAATTTCCACTCTTTCGAGGAGCCGTTATATAAGGGACAACTCTAAAAAGAGTTGTCCCTGATACGGCTCCGCGAAAGAGTGGAAATTTCACTCTTTTCGCGTGGTTTTGATAAGAGATTCACTCTTTCGGAGTGGTTTGAGAAGGGATTCACTCTTTTGGAGAGTGAAGTTTTTCACTCTTTTACATTAAGAGAGATACACTCCTTTGAAATTTATGAAAGTTACGAGACGCCATTTTTTGGTTTCCTATTTTAAAATGCGTCTGTTTTACCTTTAATTTTCGCATTTTACTGAAAACCGATATACCTTCACGAAAAGAAAATCTGTACTCCTATTAGTGTAGGCCCTACAAGTTTCATAAACCCTGTAGCAAGATAAAACGATCATTTACGTTGTCATTTGTTTATTTTTTTAGATTTAAAACTCACCTCTCTAGCCTGTCGACGTTCAAACTGACACTACTGTATAATTTTGCTTGAATGTAAATGTTTACCATTGTGTATGTTACTTGAATTAATTTGATTTGAAAGAACGAAATGGTTCAACTTTTTTCAACTTGTCGACTTTCTTTCTTTTGATCAAAAAGGTATTTATTATGAGGATAATGGTGTGATGGGGGACTTTCATAGATGTTGAAAACCGGTAAGGGGCCCATCGCAATTGCCTTTGGCCAGACCCCTAACATATTGTGTCAACACTATACACACTCCATCCCACTATTATTCGTTCAGTTAAAGACAAGTTCATATTATTGCAAGAAAGCCAAAGTTAACGCAAATTTTTAATGTCACGGAAATTATTCCCGCATGCGCTACGAAAAGGGAGAAAATAACTCCGGTGAATTTTGAAGCGAATATTTCCGATATCTAATTCGTTTGTTTTTGCTCTTGCGGCCTGGGGTATATGACCTGGCCTTTAGACCTTCAAGCTTGGTCAGGTCATATTACGAACTTACTTCTTTTCTTGAATGCAATATACATTTGCAAACATCAACATTAAAACTCCCAAATTATTGTGAAATATGTTTCTTGATTGTAAGTGAATAATAGTCTTAAGCATCCTGAGAAATCATGACATCTTGTGTGCTGTAATTTTCAAGAAAAGTTGACTTGTCTGTATCATTTCCAACATTCTTTGTAATAAAATTAGAATGACATTAATTCCGTTTACATGTACATGTATTTGATTTGTTATCGTTTGCAGAAATTAACTTAAAATATCCCTATTATGTTACAGGAACGTGTCCGCAGAGTTGCAATAGCGTGCCATAAAGTTGCAGTGACGTGCCAATTAAGTTGCAGTGACGTGCCCAATAAAATTGCAATTGCGTCCCATAAAGTTGCTATTACGTTCCAACAAAGCTGCAGTGACGTGCCCAAAAAGTTGCAGTGACGTGCCAATTAGGTTGCAGTGACGTCCCCAATAAAGTTGCAATTACGTCCCATAAAGTTGCTATTACGTTCCAACAAAGTTGCAGTGACGTGCCAATTAGGTTGCAGTGACGTTCCTGATAAAGTTGCAATTACGTCGCATAAAGTTGCTTTTAGGTTCCAACAAAGTTGCAGAGATGTGCCCACAAGGTTGCTGTAACGTGATAATCAAGTTGTAACCACGTCCCCATAAGGTCGTACAAACGTGCATATACGTTGCTGTTAGGTGCCCATTAGGTCGTTTTAACGTGACGTCAAGGTTGTAATCATGTACCAGTAAACGTTTCTTTTACGTTGTAGCAACGTCCTCTTAACGTTGCGTGGTAACGTTGTGGCAACACGTATGGGAGTCGACATTTTTCCGTTGCTGCAACGTCATTTTCCTAACGTTGCCGCAACGAAAACGTGACCATGTGGCAACGTTGTCACAACGTGAAATTGTTAGCTGGGATGTATGGTATCACTGTGAATGAATCCCTTGGATGTGATTTCCTATTCAAAATGGACATGAGGATTAAGAGGATGTGATTTTTAACAATGAGGGTCCAAAATCACATCCTACTCTATTTAAAATCACATCTGAAGCCTGTGAACTATTATCCCACCCTGACAAAGAGTATATTGTGACTTCTGGGTTTAACAGCTTAAACCGCATTGTGATTCTGGACTCTGGATTTGATTTTGGACCCTCATTGTTAAAATCACATTCTCTTAATCCTCCTGTCCATTCTGAATAGAAAATCACATCCAATAGTTCATAGTGTGTACTGCATTTCTGATGATGCTCTTTGATTTCATACCTTTTTCATGTGTGCTACGTGTATTTCAGGCCTGTCATGCATGCACAGCTGTGTTGCACCTGTTCCGAGATGATGAGAATGTCAACATGTACACGACAAACCTAGACAACATGCACAAAGTAGTCTTAGAGGTAAGCTTTTTTAAACCAGAGGGAAAATTTCTAAATCCCTCAACATGACAGCACTAAAAATTAGGTACACGGAACACTGGGGAACAGTGTACATTGTACATGCGTGTACATTTAAGTTTCACCACGAACATGACAAAGTTCTGCATCTTGTATACTTTTCTTTGTCACTCAGTGAAATGATGCCAGATGATGCATACAAATTAGATTGTATATACATGTATGTACGTGTGTTGCAGTATGTGTCGCTTTATTGTGCACCCAATGATGTGTATCATTTTCAATTTTTACAAGTTGTGACATATACATGTAGGCCTACATGTTGAGAAAATAATTTAATCACTGAGATCAGACCTTATTATGGTACATATACTACATGTACTTGCCTTTCAATTGAAAGGAACATTGCCTTGAAATCCCCCAAAATTCAATCTCTTTAGTTAGTTACCTAGCCTATTTCCAAGCAAAAAGTCTACCATAATGAGTATTATACAACACCTGGATAAATCCCTGCCATCTGATTGGTGGATCATCGATCACGCGCATTGAATTATTTGTACCAACGCACGGAACTGCAAAAATAGGAGTTCTATTCAACAGTACGCGTTGAATAGAACTTCCATAATTCCACGGGCACACTATTGGTTGCGCTACACCACGACTGTCATTCACACAAAATGGTGGACGATGTTCGCGAATCACCATTAATTGTTCTTCTAACAGACGATGAAATATCGGAACTCGTAGGCGATGCCGACGCTGCTAACACAATACGCAGTCAAACAATTAGATGAATTTGCAAGACACGCAGGAACTGGACAACTTTTTGTCACGGTTTTATGCGGGACTGAGATGGGAAACGGCGCATTGTACACAAAGAAATCCATCCATGCAATCTGATGGGGATTTATTCAGGCGTTGTATAAAACATTCGTGCAATGGTAAGAATATTGTCATTCGGTGACAGATGGCATGTCCCATTCCACTCGGCTTCGCCTCGTGGAATAGATCATTACATCTGTCGCCTCACAAAATTATTCTTACCATTGCACTCATAAACATTCATTATTTGTGTTGAGTGTTAACTAATTTGCAGCGCATCAACTGTTAGTGCGCCCTCTGTCGACACAGATTATACAGTATTGTACTTGACTTGACATGGCTGAATAAAGTCTTGTTACCCTTATATAAGTTCTGATATCTTTCTGCCTATTTCCTTGGACTAACCTGCCTGCCCCGGTCACAACACATGGTGGCAGCGGTGGGGTAACTCAGTGCTTCAAACTAATCGGTGAACTGCTACGCAAATCCGCTCGAAGACCCGAAAATTAGCGACAATTCGCCCGGTCTGGAAACCCGCCCGGTCTGGAAACCCGTCGGCTCAGTTTACGGACACACTCGCAACGCATATTGATGGTATGCACGATAATGTATGTCCGCGTCGCTACATGAACTTTCTCGCTCTTTCTAACAAACTGCAACTTCGTGTATGCCTTTATCATTGTTGAAATAGCTACCGTAGCACAAGTTAGTGGCATTAAACCACCCCAACCACCAGATTTTGAGGCTATTAAATAAGCATATTTCTGCGAATTGGAAACTATTTAAGCAGAAATGGGTGAACTATGCTGTGATCACCAAACTTGACACCCATGATTGGGCACACCATGATCAGGCACAAGCACACACCAACAATTTGGGTACCAAACAATGGCTCTGGAACTGCCCCAACCTCGCCAATCTCCGCAGAGTGAGATTCAGGACAAAGTCCCGCTAAAGCAGAACAGCGACCAAAGACCCATACCCCACACCAACCCACCTGTTCCAGAACAGACTGTGCTCAAAGGTGACAGAATCCGCAGAGAACCAGGCTATCTGATATGAAAGACTGTGTTCGCCACTGAACAGTTTGGGACTTATACTGTTTCAAACGTTGAAAAACGCAGACATTTAGGAACTTAACAATTGATCATTTCGTGCACAATTTGCAAATTTTAATCTCAACTGAAAGTTCACATAAATCCTCACTCTACAACTTGACAGTATTTGTTTTGTATAACAAGGATGAAAGTAATAATCATACAATTGGTTTAGAACAATTTTGACGTTAGACATTTCTTTTAAGACGAAAGAAAACACTAAACAACCAAACACAGAAATGTTCATTTCTTTTCCACATTTTTAAACGAATAAGCAAGTTTTTGGCAATGTTTAAAATTTAATGTCTCAAAAAAGTTAATGTCCAAAGTTAACAATTTTTTTTTTTTAATCCAAAGTTTAAACTCTTACATTCAGTTGTACATTTATGACTAAACCGTGGGTTTATGATGAGCTGTTTACCTGAGTGACCAAAAGCATTTTTTCCCCTTGTGGATTGTTTGACGATTTTTTTTGGCTAGCTAAAAAAAAAAGGAGGATGTTGAGGTTAACCCCTTGAGTACGTTTTTTTTACGGGAGACGTTGGGGTGTCGCGGCGGCTCTGGCAGCGGCTCTGGCAGCCAAGCGAAACGGCCACAATGTGTTTGTGCAGTCAAGTGTAACATACACAATAATCCAACAACGGATTGGAACTGCACAAACAGCGGCAAGGGGCGTCATCCGGCCTGGTGGCACTGGGTTTTTTTGCGCCATATGACGTCTTCCGTACTTAACTAACCACACCCCTAGGTTAGTATGCTAAGTTTGTATTTGCAGCACATCAACTGTTAGTGCGCCCTCTGTCGACACAGAATTCTACAGTATTGTAATTGACATTTCTGAATAAAGTCTTGTTACCTTTAGTTCCGATCTCTTTCTGCCTATTTCCTTGGACTAACCTGCCTGCCCCGGTCACGCAACAATTTGTATACTATTTACGGAGAAATTTGGGAAACCCAAAGCATTGACATCTGACTTTTAGACTGGTGCCACTCATAGTGCAGCCTGTACACAGCCCAAGTGCTACAAAGGGCACTATTATGAATTTTTCAATGGTCCGACTTTATCAAACCAAACCAGCATCCCCAAAATGATTTTTGACAATGCATTTTCAATGGTTGATCTTGTACAGTATGATAGTATTCTACTTATAAATCTTTCCAATCACAGCAATTTGAGGATGAAGGCTTTTTGTAGATTGGGCACCTCCAAGGCAATGTGTCCCTTTAAAAAATAGTAATAAGTTCCAGTATCCAGGGCTTCAATGTATCTGTTACCCAGTAGCTAGACTTATGTATGTACATGTACATTATGTATGTACTGTACCTGTAAGACAATACATGTACATGTACATTGTACATGTATTTAATGACTGCAATGTAATAAAAATGTGCAACATGATCTTTTTTGAGGCTGTTGGCCTTGATGATCAGCATGTACTTGACAAATGACATCTGCCCATCTACACGTAGGCCTACACGTACTGTACGTGACAATGTTTCCTATTGTTCCTTTACTTTAAAAAAAAACTACCATAGACTAAGCATGTATTTTTACAAAAGGCGACTCCGGAGGACAAGAAAGATTTTTTGTATTTTCTTTCTCCTCTTGTCCTCGAACGTAATACAGTACATGTGTACATGTACGTACATTGTACATGTACACCCATACATGCATGTACGCACAGATGTACACAGATGTAAATTTTCAAAGTGAACAAAGAAAACTGGCAGGAGTGGGATTTGGACCTGCGACATCCGAAACACCGTGCCGGCACTCTTCCAACTGAGCTGTCTTGCCCTATGTTGACGGTCTCCCAAATTGTCAGTGTCTTTGTCAGGGGTGACTTGTGAGGATTTTTCCTGATTTGAGAATTTTGTCGGGATTTCAGAATTTATAAAGAATCTCTTTTGCAATCTGGAATTCCTGAGGTGTTGTCCTAAAGGTGTTTTTACCTGTGAAAGTGGATATAGATCGAGACCAATAAAAACGGATATTTTAAAGGGGTTGCTTTTTAGGCAAATACAATCTATTTGTTGATCTGGGGTCCTCGTTGATTTTTTGTGGATTTCGTGGATTTTTCATTTTTGACCAATCTCCCCTTACTTTGTTCGGGGGGCACACGTCACAAGTCATAAATCCACAGCCAGGGATCATGCCGAATGTTATGATACAACCTGGGAAGCGACATTGTGGTGAACACTCAATGAAAATTTGACTTTTTAACACCGTACTTCTGGAACAGTGTTCCGGAGGTCGCAGGTTCAAATCCTGCTCCTGCCAGTTTTCTTGGTTCACTTAGATTATTCATTCAAATTGACCTATTCAGTTTCTCAAGTATTGTGGTTTAAAATACAGTGTCGCTTCCCAGGTTTTATCGTAAAATTGGGCATGATCCCTGGATATACGGCATTATGGGTTGTACTGTCAAGTTTTGCATTCCTTCCTCAGGCGAAGAATGAAGACAGCTTGAGGACTCTATCTGGAGAGCTGACTGCATGTAATATAGACCATAAACTATGGATTGAGCAGCCAGAGGACTGTGCTACATGTATAGCAGTCAAGCCATACCCTAAAGAACAAGTACAGAAACACTTCAAGAAGTTCAAGCTCTTCAAATGACAAAAAGTACAAGATCACCAGGCTTTTATCATTGAATAACAATGCAGGTTAGTAAGAATACCAGGTGTACAGCCTCAATCTTGGGTGCCCCTTTGTTACAAAATAGCCTTGGTGAAGCAAATTAACTTGTTAATCCGAACCCGTCCAGACATGCCGGAAGTTAATTCCCATCAAATACTCACACGTACATGTAGAGTAACCAACCCTCCATGCTGAGGTTGATATGCCAATAGCTTTAAGGGAAGATTTTTTGTTAATGTTGGGGAAATGTGCATGGGAATTCTTTTGAAAATCTTGACAAAAATGAGCAGCATTAGAAATTCAGTGATTAAATGAAATAGTCCACTGGTGCATATTTTCACCATTTGTCTGATAATTTATCTGTATTAACCTCTTGATGAATATAGCCTTGAATGCAAGGCTGTGCGTGCTGTCTCAGCCTGCGGTCGCCCGGCCCGGCCTGCTAGATCACGGCGAACGCTGATACGTCACAAACACGATCTGCCCGCAATGCATGCA
Source organism: Hippasteria phrygiana (assembly GCA_037893225.1). NCBI lineage: Eukaryota > Metazoa > Echinodermata > Asteroidea > Valvatida > Goniasteridae > Hippasteria > Hippasteria phrygiana. The sequence goes on along the minus strand of JAZGUH010000804.1, from coordinate 32,324 downwards.
CACGCACCGGTAATACATACATGACATACAGTTCATACGCTGTACACGCACCACCCGGTACCAACACGCACGAGTCTCTAGTCGGGATCACAGCCTTGATGATTCTGTTTTATGTTTTCTTTATTTTGCGTTGGAATTTCGGAGCGAATGGGGGAGTGGGGTGGGGGGTGAGTAGATATGTAAATTATCCAGCATGATAACGTATGTTTCCTAATGGCCAATACCTTCTTGGTTTGCGCAGCTGAATCCGAATTATTCATTTACGAATGTCCAATCAGTTACTTGGAATGTTTTACCGTTGACTTTTTTGAACCAACGCGCGTTCATGTAGCATGAATTATTCAACGTGTCGTTCATTTTAGGACTAATCAGATCGCAAGCGATTGAAAATAGCTTAAAGACCAACTCAAACACCAATTTATTTTTTGACTTTTTGGACTTATCTGATAGTCTAATGCCTCCCCAAAACTAATGTAACAAGTTTCATGGTTCTGAAAAAAACAAAAACAAAAGGTATTTGAGCCTTTTCCTTCTGAGCCACTTTGACTCGATTCAGAATAGGCCGAGGTCAACTGCGCGCCGTATCGCGCGAGTGATGACGTATACGTGTAGAAACATATGACGTCACTGTATTATACGACAATGTTTTACGTAGAGTCTGTACGTATTTTTTTTGTCTAAGGCTAGTATTACTTGCTGTGCTTTTTGCACATGATTCAGGTGTAACACTACGGTAAACATATTTTAAAGTGTTGACATCTTTGTGAGACACATTTAGAATTGGGGTTGTAGGCTTGTTCTTGCTGAAAAGCTAGTTATGAGTCATAGATACGATTTGAAGCTTTGCATGGTGGGTGCGATATGAGAGAGACTGGGATTGCGGGTAACACCATGTGAAATAAATCTCTTCTAGAAAGAAGTGTGGTTCTGAAAAGTGAGTGTGTTACACACTCACCCCGGTTCTCTTCCTAGAAGAGATTTATTTCACATGGTGTTACCCGCAATCCCAGTCTCTCTCTTATGAGTCATACTTTCCTTTGTTTGCAGTCGGCTTTTATTGAGACCTGCGCGGTGAGTTGTGTGTGAGCTGATGCTATACTCTAGTCTGGCGACTTTGCTTATGCAGCCCTCATAAGGACTCGAACCTTCTCAGAACTATACACACAATTTCTGTTATAAGGTACCAGACTCAATCGCACGCAGCCTCAATCGCACGCAGCCCATTTATGGTACCGTACGTGTACAATGCATGTGAGTCAAGCGAACGTGGACAAGGAGACAGCCGGGGCTCTGGCTGCTCGAGCCGGCAACCGCAGGGAACATCATTGTGGTCTGGTGCGCGTGAGTCCGAGACAGGATTGGAATGCTCCGTGCCCTTAGAGTTGGAATGGCTCCAGCCTTCAAACGGAATTGTGCCTTCAAACCCAGCTGAGTTTTCATACTAACACTATCATCAATACAGTCTTTGGCGAAATGTTCTCCACAAAAAAGTGCACATATTTTCGACCATTTCGACAGCCGAAAATCAGATCGTGTATTGTCTACAAAGCGGAACCACTGTCGCCTTTGAACTCCATTCAGCACTGGGAATCGCAGGAAGGTTAGGTCAGGGTTTTTGTCGCTGTTCCTCGTGCAACCCCCAACTACACACGATCGAGGCATAATGATTTTCTCAGAACCATGCTCATACTGAAATAATATCAAAATTAGACAAAATTTACGGGAAAACGGAGGAGTTATGTCGACCAAAACTCTTCCAGCATCATCAACTCCACATTAGGGCTGTACGTTCACGGGTAATTTTGGATCCGGGTACCCGAACGCCACACTGGTTCGGTTCTCGGGTACCCGAAAGTGGACCGTTCAGAAAAAAAACACTGTCTAATGTAATGTCCTTGTGTGCACCGTGCGGCCGCTGAGGCCCCTGCAAAAACAGTTCTGCTTCCGGTTACCTGATCTACCCTAATTTTACGGCCGCGACCCTAACAATTTTAAAGGCAAGTTAAAAAAAATCAATAAAAACATCAATAAAATATAAATAATCCTGTTGTATTTTTCGTCTTCACAAAATGCCTCTCAACAACATATTTACGTCAAAAATGCTTGTAATTTGTTTGCCTACTTACATTTGCTATTTTTTTAAGTTCCCTTCGTGATTACAAGTTCCATTCGGTGCGTGATTTCCTATCACCGTGGTGGAAACACGTGTGGTTCCCACAGCGCCGCCCACTAAAAATGCCAAAGAAGGCATGTGGAAATGCGGCAACCAGTCTATGCATTATGGCCGACCAACATTTAGCATAACACTGCAGAGTGCATTGCAGTTCCAGGTCAGATCTGACATCGTAAAAATGCCAAATAGACATCGATGGAGAAAGAAGATATCTGCAAGTTAAATTAATTCACAGAACTTGATCTCTCTTGTCTGTGTATGTATTTTCTGTGTAAGCCTGTTCGATATGACGATATTTCCCGATATTTCGATATTTTTTTCATATCGAAAATCGTATCGGCCTCTTTAAAAAAAAACGGAATATCAGGGAATTCGATATACCGAAGAATATCGCGATATATGTTCCTTTTGGTCGCATTACGTGTGGATTTGTCCAGTTTACTTTGCTCGAAATTCCAGTTATTTCCAATTATTGGACGGTAGAATAGTATATAATGTATCATGATGTACCATGGAGGAATAAAACAATACATACATGCACTAAATGTGTCTTTCTTTGACCGTTTTCTAAACCCCGACATGACATCTCCGCTCCGCGCGATTTACCTTCCGAGCGATTTATACCCTCCGCGCCGTACGTTGTCAAGTGCAAACAACGTCTTATTCCCAGTGTACAATGTACGTACCTACACGCTTGCGAACTCATCTTGAGATCGAGGGGTATGGCAATTGTTTGCAATAAGGTCAACCCCTGTAGTGCATCTGCGCGTGCGCGTTGCTTTGTTGCTAGCCTTGGTCAAGTGCAAGCAACCGCACTGAATGCCACCGTCTTTCCCCAGTGTACAAGGCACACGCAGTAATTAGGTGTAGTTACGTGTAGCGAACTGCGCCGCGTCTTGAGAAAAGATTAAAACACGTGCCGCGCATCCATTGTACATTGTGCAATGTCATGGCGTCTTCACAAAATATACGACACGATCGTTTGTTGACAATGACAGCTCGCATGTGATTGTCCATGGTATTATCATCTGTGTTACTAATCAACAATGCTGAAATAGAAACAAACGCTAGTCTTTCTGGAGTGCCATAAAGTAGCCAACTGAAGGTAAATGTCGTAAAACTCCAAATACTCAACGAGCGAAGGGAAGCTTTGTCAAACCGGCCCCCTGTTCCTGCCGCTCAATCCCGGCGGGCCCGATCCCGGCGGTGGCCCCGATCTCATGATGCCGTGGTGACTTCCGTCATGTATTTTTTTTATTCCTCCGTTCTTCCGGTAATGAAAAAGTGACGTCATCACGATAATATCGAATATCGCGATATTTTTCTGCCGATATTTCGGTATCAAAATAAATGGATATCGAACAGCCTTATTTCTGTGTTCATGAATTTATTTCGAGGTTGTACCGCTTACGTTACTTGAAGTGATAGCGCAGCGTGTTTCCCCGACATTTCCTGCCGCAACACGAGGTTCGTCGCAGTGCATCACGGACGCATGCTTACCGCACGGCCAGTTTCCCGTCTTTGCTGGCATTGTATGTGCATAGTGTGGTGTGTAATGTGTATATATGCACGACCTAAATTCTCCATTATTTTAAAGAATTATCAACCGTAAATATTGTTGACATTAATTAAGCAAGTTTTTATCACTTTTTGTGGCCATTTTTTGTATAGCTTTCGTAGCGTAAATGGAAATAGTTCAGACTGAAATTCGCACATTCACCCAATCAATCAGGACACAAAAGAAATAGCAAAACAAAAATCTGACCCACCTGCCCTATTTTTCAAAGCCATGTAATCAGAAGCAGAATTTTTTTTTGGGCCAAAAAAAGAAAGATTTACTTTCTGCACGTACGTACAGCAAGCCGGCCGTAGATCTGACTTGATTCCACGTCAATTGACTTACGAGAAAATTGAAATTAAATGCAGTATAAAAGTAGATGTTTCAACAAATGCCTCAAATTTGACATCGATGTCGCAATCGTTCCAGGCTTGGTATAATCCTGCATTGTTTATATGATTAGGCCTACAATTACGAGTTACGATGTCTTGCAACAGCATTGGTATTTCGAAGGAGCCCCGACAGAGCCGCACGTGCACTGCACACAGGGAGGGATGGGAGCGAGTGCCGTGTGCGAGGTGGACTCACTGAACTGAGTGATTGGTCTACTACGGCTTAATTCTTGGCCATCTTCATAATATGGACTTATTGGTTGTTCGCCTGTTTGGGGCGGGCCAGATATTACAACGTTCGTAATAGCCTGTGATTGGGCGACTGCACGGAACGTGCCACTATCTTCTTGGTAAAAATAAAGGTAAAGCCTTGTCCAAAGCAATTTACTGGGGCGGTTCTTCTGTCGAAGGGACGGCGCTGTCAAAAATATCCAGCACAAGAAAAAGAATGGGGGGTCATGTAGTGTAACCGCCTTATTAAGACAAGGTTACGATCTTGGCTTTGTGTTTATTACTGATTTCAAATATTTCAGGGACACCAGCACCTTTGAAGTTTAACATTTTTTATGTTAAATTTGATCTGTTATTATAAGACATTCTCCATTAAAGACGTTTTCACAGCTGCATTTATTACCTGTCGTCCAGTCTCTATAAATATCGTTTAGAAAGTTCAGATATTAAAAAAGACCTTGAGTACGGTTATTTACAGGAGGCGCCGGGGTGTCGCGCCGGCCTTTGCAGCCAAGCGAAACTGCCACAATGTGCTTGTGCAGTCAAGCGTAACATACACAATAATCCAACAATGGATTAAAACTGCACAAATAGCGGCATATTAAATCACCCACAGAGAGTACGAGTTAACTTGGGTACGAGTTGACTCGGGTACGAGTTGACAGGGCACATGTAGTCGGACACTAAAATAATCACACACCATAAAACAAATTACTCCAAGCCTTTATTGTTTTAGTTTTAATGTATACATGTACCTGTAGGCCTAATACGGAGAGCGCTTCCCACTCCCGCTGCCCCAGTGTCTGAGCAACGTTCACTCTCTCAAGATCAATATTACTCCCACCCGCTCTTTGATTATACCGTGGAGCTAGTTTGGCCGCAGCGTAAACCGCAGTTCACATTCCATTGACAAACTATACTAAGCAACAAGATACATGTAGCTATAGATAAGATACAAACAGCGTTGTTGGCCAACCACATTATTGATACTTTCCATTCACTGCATTTTTGTTGACACATTGTTTTCAAAACGCTGCCAGACAGTTCGGGTCTTTCGAGTCGGAACAGAGTTTGAAATGGATCGATTTGTCTTTATTTATTTATTTATGTATTTATTCATTTATTTATTTATTTATGTTTGGTATGAAGCCTTACATTGAATTTTTCACCGTAAGTTTCAGGTACCCGAACCGGAAAAATGGAACCGGATATTGACGCCGGCATTCGGGTACCATGGCATTCGGGTACCATGGCATTCGGGTACCATGGTATCCGGATACCCTGCACAGGCCTGCACAGGCCTACTCCACGTACATGTACGTACATGCACGTACATGCATAGTGTTTGGCTGTAGCATCAACCGACTATACACGTGTACGTCACAGGGTCACGTACATACATACATAATGAGCTTTCGCGAAACGGGATAAATGGTTCAGAATAACCACCCTTTTTATAAATAAAGAAATCCCTCTCGTCTGCAAACTAATTTCCGGAAAAGTCAAAAAAATAATTTGCGTTTTAGTTGCTCTTCAATCATTAACATACCGGCAAAACCCGGAAGTAAACAGTATCATCAAGGCTGTGCTTCTGGCGGAGCACGGAGTACGGCGCGGTGCGTATACACAAGCACTGCGGAGACCGTGCGTGCCACGGATCGGCGTTCGCCGCTACGCACGTACGTGTTATGTGGAGGCCTTAATTCAAGGCTAGATGAATACGGAAGACGGCCATAGCCGCTGTTTGAAAAAGACCACCGGGCCGGGGCCGGTTGATGTTTATACATGTAGGTGCATTCCTGACTGCTTATGTTTCAATTGTTCTCGAATGGGAGTGTAGTGAATAAATGGATTTTTTTCTAACAAAGCTGTCATTCGCACGAAAGGGGGTCCCAAGTTCGATGAATAGGACTACCCCATAGGCCGCGGCTTATACGTTGATTCTCACGCTGAAAAATGTCCCTGCGGCTTATACTCCGGGCGGCTTATACAGCAACATTTGAAGAATAAAATCAGTCACAGAAGCCGCGCCTCAGCGTGTTGGAAATAAAGGAAACCAGTCCAGAGGGACCGAATTGACTTGCAAATGTACCGTAAGTACCGTTCACACCTCACAAATCGTGTGGTGCGTCTGTTCGTTTTTGTCTGTTTTATCGTTGTGTAATCCATGTTGTTTATTATTTCACTGGTTAACGTAGGGTCCGGCTATCAGAATTTTCAATAATCGATACATCGGAGGTCCAACATCGATTATATTCGATGTCAAAATGTCAAAATTCTGGGACTTAACGAAGCTCTAGTCAACTATTATTAGTATTAAGGATCATGATAAACACATACCTCCACCGCTTTGAGGCTTAATCTACCGCATCTGCGGTCTGCGAATGTGACAAAAAATACAAGTTGTGTACGTATTAAAGCCTACAATAATTGTAGGCTTTAATACGTACACAACTTCCATTTCCAGCGTCCTCTAAAGTAAACAAAATATTGTTGCAATAATGTTTTGTCGCCACATCTTTGCGGAAAAGTCACGTACTTCCGGGGCGCGGGTACCAGTATTGTCCGTAGTAACAAAATCGCGCGCGGGCACCATGCGACGTTCATTTTCACATTAGGAGAATTTTTACCGAAATATTACAATCCATTGCAATCCGCTGAAATCTTTCAGTAAAATATATTCATCTATCTGCATATATATTTATTATTTATCAATTGTCATTCTGGCGATTTAATTTCGTCCTCGTATGTTCCCTGAAGTGGAGAAAAATCCAGACAAAAATCATCTTTCGTTTACAGCAAAACGAATTATTTTCTTCAGATCTAATGAGCGTGCCTAGTTTTGGATTACACCATATGCTACGAGGGATGTTGTTGAATTTCCGAAAACATTGTCAAGTGGAGTAAATGATAATGTGGGAAATAAAAATCATATTGTGTTTGTTTGAAAAAGAAGTTACTTGCTTCCAGGCGTATTTGCTTTATATCAAATTTAAAGAAACATTACTTTTATACTGAAATCTTAAGCCGAAACCAATAAACATCCCTTTGCATGAATTAGCAAGGCCCCCAAATTTATGAATGGTTGCCAGCACGTACATGTATAAGCGTGCAACAAAATCTACTTTGGCCAATCAAAACAACATCTAGCGACACGTGCCGGTGAAAATAGACATGCTCGCCGTTGCTCAGCGGAGTACAGACTCTGTATTATCGCGGTACTGGAAGTGGTTTTTACAATGATCTCAACTTTTTATTCATAGTTAATGTTTGACCAAAACATCCCCTGAATAAAGTACGATATTTTCCCTGTCAAGTTCAAGTTGAATAAAGACGATTAGGCCTGCAAGATATTTCTTAACACCCTGTCCCCCCCGGAAGGCGAAAACATTCACTGAGACAAGTCTACTGATTGACGATTGGGGGCGCCATTCACTTTACACGGTGCGTCGTCGTTACGCGTTTTATTTCTTTACCGCACTGTCATTTTGCTCCCGTAAGTTTTTACGATTTCGCGGTGGAAATATCGTCCTTCGGCGTCATTTTGCATTTGTACATGTAGCTGTAGAATGGGAACCAGACAATAGAACTTCCATGGACAGACCACCATTGAAGATTTATGTTAAAATAAAGACGGTACTTTTTAGCAGACACGGTGAGGCAAAAAAGTTTTGGAAAACGTGAATTTATTAAAAATCATTAAAACTCAATAAAAGTCCCGACACAACATTTTATAATCGTCATTTAATGCCTGATGAACTGGATGAACAATCGCCATACGGTTGGCAACGCAAACAAAGGAGTAATTTCCGATGCCGCGATAATAAGAGTTGCCGCGATAATTAATAGGGAGTCCGATTAGCGCTTCAGCATGCAACATGATGACTTGTGGTTGGACGTAGTCAGCGCCGCGGTGCGGCTTATACACCGGTGCGGCTAATACGCCAACTTAAAATCTTAATTTACAGATTTTTGCGTGCTGCGGCTTATACCCCGCGCGGCCTATATTCCGAAAATTACGGTACTCATTTACGTTGGATGCACAGCCTTTCTTCCTATACCAGCCCCCCCCCCCCCCCCCCCGGGGACGTCCCTATATTCCTGCGTCCCAGCGGTCCTGCGTCCCAGCGGTCCTGCGTCCCAGCGGTCCTGCGTCCCAGCGGTCCTGCGTCCCAGCGGTCCTGCGTCCCAGCGGTCCTGCGTCCCAGCGGTCCTGCGTCCCAGCGGTCCTGCGTCCCAGCGGTCCTGCGTCCCAGCGGTCCTGCGTCCCAGCGGTCCTGCGTCCCAGCGGTCCTGCGTCCCAGCGGTCCTGCGTCCCATTCGCAGTGATAAATACTGAACAAATACACATAGCAGGGGCAAGTCGTGAAATTTGTCGCGAAATATTAACGTCAATTTTCACGATTTAAGACACCCTACCCTGTAATTCTCATGATAATAGTTGGTATACGTTTGAAATAATTAATACTGTCAAACACCCTTTCCACGGCAAAATCAGTTCAAGAAGTCACCTTCATAATCATCTTCCAAGATTACCCATATCTGTGCACCACATTGAGTCAGGCTCGATAGACCCAGACAGCATTCTCCTCAGCATGTCAGTCAACCTAAACCAGTAGAACTACCAGGCATGCAATTTTTCCGTGGATCCGCGGATTTCAGCGTTTTTAAAAAATCCGACCTTGAAAAAAATCCGCACTTTAGCTCGTTATCCAACGTGCCGACCGCGGAATCGTCCACCAACATGACCAATATTGCTAGCGCACATCGTCTGGCTCCGTATGTTGTATACATACATTACATAGAAAGGTGCAGGACACAGATCAGACTCCGTACACATTCTGTCGCGTACATGTATAGTCTTGCCGTTGTATGAACTAGTCGCTATAGCGCCTTCAATCGACTATAGACTAATAGTCTGGTTCCGCATTTTTTTTCTCGCGTCAATGAATACAATACAATACATTGGGATACGGACATACCTACATGTACGCGCTCGCATTCTATTTTCCGCGTTTTTGGAAATTGAAGAGTTGCATGCCTGAACTACACAATATTATATTATTTCTATATTATAGTGGGACCAGTGGGACCAGTGGGACCAGTGGGACGTGGGGCCAGTGGGACCAGTGGGACGTAGGACTATAGAGATGTAACCGCCCCCCCCCCCCCCCCCCCCCATTATTAACAGCAAGACACAAGCGGTAAATAATCATTAGCAGTTTCCATACATTGTGCTGCAACAAAACCTGGGTAAAATGGGAATCAATGGAGAATCGTGATTTTTCAATGCAAAAACATACTGTTGGAAGTTGTTTAGACCTAATAACCCTTCAGATTTTCTCTAGGCACCCTGCTAACTCCAATAGTACCCAACAACAGAAAAGTGTGAAGCCTGCTACATGTAAATCCGACAAAATGCAGCAGTTGGAACAAAAGATCTTTTGTTCACACATCAACAAAATCGAACACAAAGTACCCACGTTACAAATAGTTGGTGCAATAGGGACGTGCATGGCGTCCCCTTCACTTCAGAGTCGTAACCTTTTCATTTGATGTCATTTCTCAGGCAACAAATGATTCAATGGTGCAAGACTGTTCCAAATGTGCCCAACACCCAACATTGCCCAAGATAAATTTAGTTAATACACTGTACATGTACACACATACATGTATCTCTCCACACATCCGCGTTTTTGCATCCCTGTGGAGACATGGCATTGTTCTTCCCTTTGTCCCTGTACTTAAGCAAACCCCCCATAGACTTTGTACACACAATTCCTTGTGGAGACAACCTAACCCATAGAATTGCCTAGTGGAGACCTATTCAGTCCCTTTGTCTCTATTGTTTTATGTCTTCACAGGGTACGGTATATCTCTCCAATGTAACTGGACATGTAGCAAAATGTCACACTTTGTGTCCCAACTTCAAGGAATGACCCAGTAAGATATTCGGGCTGGTTTAAATCATTTTCTATTTGTAGAATTAAATTAAAAATAATGGCTTACAGTGCAAAAAATTTAGGGACTTTGATATTTGTTTTATTATATCAGCTGCTCAGATAAATTCATCATTCTATTACAGAAAATACATCACCTCCGATACCTACAAATGCATTTCCAATGCGCATGCGCAAGCAAGTCCGCTGACAATAACAAAAGAACATTGCATCACCACACACACCTGTACACCCACGTGGAGAGATATACCGTACACTGTGGAGACGTAAAAACAATAGAGACAAAGGGACTGAATAGGTCTCCACAGGGCAATTCTATGGGTTAGGTTGTCTCCACAAGGAATTTTGTGTACAAAGTCTATGGGGGTTTGCTTAAGTACAGGGACAAAGGGGAGAACAATGCCATGTCTCCACAGGGATGCAAAAACGCGGATATTTGTGTAAATACCGGCAATCGCGGACCTCCTATTGTCCCTCTTTTGTTTGTACTTTACCTTTTTCGGAAGGCCTCCCATAATCTTTTTACACGATTTTAAATCGTGGACGTTCGGTCAATCGTGGACCCTTTGTCTATGCTCTAACCCTTTTGTCCCTAGTCCACGATTGCCGGTATTTACAAACGCACATCCATACTGCATGTCCCAGAATTCCTTGCAAGGACTCGCCCCTTTTTTCCAGCTCGCTAGCCGAGTGTACATGCGTTTCTGGCTCGCTCTTTGCCTTACACAATATAGGCTTATCGGACCTTACATGTACCAAAAATATTATAGTTTTTTTTTAACGGTAAAACAAATCTTAACCCTTTTATAGAGTATTTGTAAAAATCGTTCCAACTAACCCCCATCTCCCCTATTCAGCGTACGACTATACTTCAGCCCGTGTTATATCTTTGTCGCCACTCCTCGGATAAATCCTCACCCTGGGCTGTCTCGATCTCCAATAGAGGTAGAAGTTTCGCCAGCCGAAAGCAACTTTCAACCGTGCATCAATCAGGTCTAACTACCGGCATCCGACCTTCGCACATAATAGGGCACCCCCCCCCCCCCCCCCCCCCCAGATCAACCTGCTCCTTCAAGGCACAAGGGTCGCGAGGATCAAAGGGTCAATGAAGCTCCGGGGCCGGTAGGGGGTCGTCTGTTGGAATTCTCTCACAACTGGGCTCGCATTACCACAGACATTTGGGTTCTTCAGACAGTGTCTTTGGGGTATCTTCTAGAATTCACCACTCCACCACCACTTCCTCACGAGTTCCCTCACCCTCACTTGCCAAGCAGGGTGCCAATGAATTGTGTTCGGCTATTCATGATATTGAACGGTCTAATAATCCAGATGCCCTGATTATTATTAATGGCGACTTTAATCATGCTTCACTAAAGAAGAGTAGTGTTTAGTATTACCAATATGTTGACTGCCCTACACGTGGTACAGCCACCCTGGATTTGTTCTACTCGAACGTTAAAGGGGCGTATATATACCCCCCCCCCCCCCCTCCCTCAGCTGGGTCAAGCCGATCACAATTTAGTGCTTTTGTCACCGAAGTATCGACCATTAGTGCAACGTCAGAAGCCAAAGATTGTGTCCTTAAACAATGGAATGCAGAAGCCTTGAGTGAATTGCAAGTATCATTGGAATGTACGGACTGGAACGTATTCGTTGAAGCCAACCCTGATTGGAATGACCTCGTGGATGCAGTTGCTATGTTAATTTTTGTACTGAAAATGCTATTCCCACCAAGGAGATCAAAATCTATCCAAATAACAAACCCTGGGTCACCAAGGAGGTTAAAAATGTGATAAATAGGAAGAAGCAGATCTTCGGACGGAGTGACAGGATGGAACTTAAGGAAATTCAAAAGAAACTGAAACGTGTCATTAAGGCAGAGAAGGCTAAATACAAGGACAAGATTGAGCAGACGCTGACACAGAATAACATGAAAAAGTGTGGGAATGAATGAGACGCATGAGTGGATATTCAAATAGATCAAAGAAGAATAATCAATTACCGGACACATCAGTTGAATATGCAAATCGATTAAATGAATTTTATAACCGTTTTGATCAGCATGATTTTCACGATGAAGTTGATAGCATTCATGAAATATTACAGAATGATTTTGATCCTTATGAATTGAGTGTATCTGAACAGGATGTGTGTCGTCAGTTTCAAAAATTGAATGTATCCAAGGCTGCAGGACCAGATGGAATTTCCGCTAAGGTTTTAAAATCATATTCAAGTCAGCTTTCAAGAATTTTTACTGCTATGTTTAACTTATCTTTTAGTACCAGGTCTATTCCAAGACTTTGGAAATGCTCATGTATTATTCCTATCCCAAGAATTCAATTATTACATGTATGAATGATCTCAGACCAGTGGCCTTAACAGCAATACCAATGAAAGTGTGAACGATTGTTTAAGAGTGTTTTGTTGGATTTCGTTTCTAGGTTTATAGACCCAATGCAGTTTGCCTATCAGAGAAATCGTAGTTGCAGTGACGCAATCTTAATCGTTTTGGATAATTGTATACTCACTTAGAGCGAGCCCATTGTGGAAATTCTGCTAGAGTGATATTCTTTGAGTTTTCGTTGGCATTTAATACTATTCAGCCACATATATTCATTCAGAAATTACTAGACCATTGTGATGTACCAAAGTCGCCTTTTTATTTGACAAATCGTTCTCAATATGTTAACATTAACACTACTGGAACACAGTCTAGTGTGATTCATTCAAACACTAGTGTTCCACAAGGTACGGTTCTGGCTCCATTCTTTTTTTCATTATACACATCAGACTGTAGGTCTTCTGAAATTTCGTGTCCCCTTATTAAATTTGCCGATGACACTGTGGTGATTGGATTAATTAGTAAGGATGATGATCACGTGTATATAAATCAACTTCAACAATTTGTCAACTACTGTGATTCTAACTACCTCAAATTAAATATTTTTGTAAACAAAAGAAATGATTATAGATTATAGGAAGTCATATCGCGAAACAGAACCTGTGATCTTGAAAGGCAGTGCGGTGGAACGTGCTACTTCATTATACATATTTGGGTACCATATTTGACAGTGAAATGAGTGAATTGAGTTGGCATGAACATTTTGATTTCATTGTGAAAAAATTTAATTCTCGCATGTTCTGTCTTACGAAACTAAATTCGTTTCATGTTGATGGTAAACTTTTAGCAACGTTCTACGACACTGTGGTTGCTAGTGTTTAGCGCTATTGCCTGATTTGTTGGGGTGGAAATGGCAATGTGACAAAGACCGCATAGTTAGGATTGTAAAAGAAGCAGTAAGGATTATTGGGGAATCGCGGCCGTTCGTGGATGCGGCATATGGGGATCTGGTGATCGACAAGCTCACTATGCTACTTGATGACAGAAATCATCCGCTCCATGACCGGCTTGTAAATCAAATCATGCCAAGGTCAGGTCGGATGCGGGTGCCATATGCGGTCACAAACCGATATCCATCCTCCTTTATACCACGTGCAATAAAGCACTATAATATTAAATTTCAGCGTTGATTTGAAATTGCATCAATTTGAATTGTTTAGTTTTACATTGGACTAACTTTAACCACATTTAAAGGACATTTAATTGTCGTAATTGTCTATAAGTGTACATGTGATTGTTTTAACGTTTTCAATGTTTTTATTGTATGCGAGTTTTAATTACCCTTGTGGGATAAATAAAGATTGACTTGTCCCTCGAGGAGGAAATTACATCACTGTTAGAAAAGAAAGCAATAGTTCCCCTTCCTTTAAAGGTAGCCATGGGATTCACTTCGGCTTTCTTCCTGGCTCCGAAGAAGTCCGGCGATTGGCGACCTAACATCAACCTTCGGCCCCTCAGCTCTTTTATCCCACTAAAGTACTTCCGGATGGAAAATTTGACCACCGTCTTACAAACCCTCCCTCGGGACTGGTGGGCAACATCATTGGACCTAAAGGATGCCTACCTTCATGTACCAATACTTGCAGACCATCAGAAATTCCTGCAGTTTGTTTACCGGAACATCACATACCAGTTCCAGTGTCTTCCCTTTGGCCTCTCCACAGCACCCCGTGTCTTCACCAGAATTACCAAGGTGCTAGCGGCAGCCCTGCGTCGTCAACCACTACGCCTGTACATTTATCTGGACGACTGGCTTATTGTGGGGCCCCCCTCAAACAGCCGCCCTGCAGGCCTTATCAAAGACTATTGGGCTTCATCATCAACACCGAGATATTTTCTCTGGTCCCTTCTCAAAACCTATTGGGGCGATGCTCAATATGACCATGGGCAAAGCCACCTCTTCCATCGACCGCTGCACAGCCTTGGAAGAGTGTGTTCATCTAATCCTGTCATCGCCGACACTTCTAGCTCGGGCCTGGCTTCGCCTTTTGGGCTTCATGGCAAGCCTAGTGGACATAGTACCATGGTGCAGAATGCATATGCGCCCACTTCAACTTCTCTACCATTATCGTCCTCGAAGGGACATTACCAAGCCAGTCCCGGTGAACTCCATAATCCGGAGGTCGCAGGTTCGAATCCCGCTCCTTGCAGTGTCTTTGTTCACTTTGAAAATGTATTCAAATTTACCTAGTCAGTTTCCCTTGTGGATTGTTTGATGAATTATAAGTTAAAAAGTCGTATCCTCATTGAGTGATCCCCACAATGTCGCTTCCCAGGTCGTATCGTAAAATTTGGTGTGATCCCTGGCTATACGGCATTCTGGGTTTATGACTTCTGACTAGCGCCCACCCGAACAAAGACACTGACAATTTGGGAGACTGCCAACATAGGGCAAGATAGCTCAGTTGGTAGAGCGCCGGTACGGTAACCCAGAGGTCGCAGGTTCGAATCCCGCTCCTGTCAGTTTCTTTGTTCACTTTGAAAATGTATTCAAATTTACTAGTCAGTTTCCCTTATGAATTATAAGTTAAAAAGTCGTATCCTCATTCAGTGATCCCCACAATGTCGCTTCCCGGGTTGTATCGTAACATTGGCTGTGATCCCTGGCTATACGGCATTCTGGGTTTATGACTTCTGACTAGCGCCCACCCGAACAAAGACACTGACAATTTGGGAGACCGCCAACATAGGTCAAGATAGCTCAGTTGGTAGAGCGCCGGTATATACGGTAACCCGGAGGTCGCAGGTTCAACGAATCCCGCTCCTGCAAGTTTCTTTGTTCACTTTGAAAATGTAAAAAAAATTATGACAGTCGCTTACGACACTACATCAAATGGTGTTCCCAGAAAGCTGTTGATCCCTGGCCCTATTCTGCACCTTTGACAGACATTGGGGATTTTGTTCGTCCAATTGTATAACTCTGGCCTGCAGATTGCATCAATTCGGGGCTACCGATTGGTCATTGGGGTTTTACACAAGGGCTTCGATGATGGTTCCAACCTGCCTAACAATGCCCTAATCTCTCACCTCATCAAGGTATGTTCACTGCGAGACCCCCAGTAAAGAAACTGGTTCCATCTTGGGACCTCGGCACTGTTCTTCACAAGCTGGCCAAAGGCCCCTTTGACCGTGCTGGGTCCTCTTCTCTCCATTGCCTGACGGTTAAAACAGCCTTGCTGTTAGCAGCCTTTACGGTACCTCGGACAAGTGAAACTCCATGCACTTTCCATAGCTGCAGGACACTTACGCTGGGAGCAGGAGGGGTACGCCTCATTCCAGAGATTAGCTTTCTAACCAAGAATCAATCTCTACATTTTTCTCCCCCAGAAATTTGTGTCCCTAGTTTGACATCCTTTTCAGATATCCAGGAGGACAAATTGTGCTGCCCTGTGAGAATATTTAAATTCTACATTGCTAGGACCAGAGAGCTACGGGGTACAGCTGTTCATAACAACAGTTCGCCCACATTGTCTAGCCTCTGCAACGACGGTTTCAAGGTGGATTGTGGAGGCAATTCTGTCACACCAGCCATCACAAGTGCGCCTAGCATCTCTTCAGGCAAAACCACGATTGGCAGAGCCGTTTACGTTGCAGCAAGCAACTTACAAAAAAAAATGTATGCTAATAATACATGTGATCAGCTGTCACAGAGGCGGAAGAGGGGTAGTATAATCGCCTTAAACAAGGTTACGATCAGTCATTACCAGTCGTCCAGTCTTGAGAAAAAATGAAGACTTCAGGCGCAAAAGCCGCTAAACGCCACTTCCCAGAAGAATGAGATAACGATATTAAGTGAAAGCGCTTTCACTTGATATCGTTATCTAATTTGTCTGGGAAGTGGCGTTTAGAGGTTTTTGCGCCTGAAGTCTTCAAATATACCACACTCCTTTGTCCCTTGCTGTCCCCTCCCCTTATGCACTAACTTTGATGTTCACCATCTGCCACTCTCCTTTGGTCCTTAATCTCTCTTTTGTGTTTCTTCACCCTTACTTGTTTGGGTTTCCCATACAGGTTTGTTTCTTGTATACTATTATTTGCCTTCGAGAAAGAACTTGCCAATTTTGTTGATTAAAAAAAAATGTATCATTTAGAAGGTTCAGATATTAAACAATATTAAATTTTAAATCATCCACAGAAGGGAGTACAAGTTGACTTAGGTACGAGTTGACAGGGCACATGGTGTCAGACACCAAAATAATCACACCATAAAATAAATTACTCCAAGCAAAGCCTCCCAGCAAAGCCTTATTATTTACGTTTTAATGTATACATGTAATACTAAGAGCACTGAGCACTTCCGCTGCCCCAGTATCTGAACAATATTCACTTTCTCAAGATCAATTACTCCCGCTCGCTCTTTGATCATACTACAGAGTTCCGTCGCAGCGTAAAAACCGCAGCTCACATTCCATTGACAGAGTAACAAGATAGCCAGCCAAGATAAGATATAAACAGCATATTGGCCGGCCACATTATTAACGCTTTTCATTCACTGCATTTTGGTTGATGCATTGTTTTCAAAACACCGCCAGACGGTTCGGATCTTTTGGGTCGAAACAGAGTTGGAAATGGATCAATTTGTCTTTATTTATTTACTTATTTTTGGTCTAAAATCTTACTTTGAATTGTTCACCTGAAGTTTCGGGTACCCGAACCGGAAAAATGGTTCCGGGTATTGACGCCGGCATTCGGGTACCCGGATACCCGGCACAGGCCGATTCGGAGGTGATGTATTTTCTGTAATAGAATCTCCCAAATCTTTAGGGATTTTCTATTCTGATAAGGAAAATACTCACCTCAGATACCATCCCACCCAAAACCAAATAAATGGTACAATAGGGAAAACAGGGGCGAGTCCTTGCAAGGAATTTTGGGACATGCAAGTGTGTGTGAGTTTGTTTTTGCATTTAATAGGGGACCTTTAACAAAAGAGGACAATATGGTCCTCGATTGAGAAAGGTTCCCGTTTAAAAATCATGAACAAAACCAATGAGGGCCCTTGCCAAAAAGTTAAAGTATGAATAGGAACAATAGGAGGTCCCCGATTGCAGGCGTTTACATACTTGTGTGTGCGTGAGTATGTGGGGACAAAAGGGTTAGGGCATAGACAAAGGGTCCACGATTGACCGAACGTCCACGATTAAAATTCGTGTACAAAACATATGGGAGGCCTTCCGAAAAAGTTTAAGTACAAACAAAAGAGGGACAATAGGGAGTCCGCGATTGCCGGTATTTACACACTTGTGTGTTTGTATACAAGTAGTCCTGTGGGGCAGAAAACACAACAGAACAATAAGCCCCAGAGCGAAGTCTTTAGAAATCTATCTTTCCCAGAGGGAAAACGCTATGGAGTTTGAGATTTCAATAGGAACAAAGGATACCAAAAGAAGGGGAACAAAGGTCTTCTCCATAAGGATGTGTGTGTACACCCAGCTCTACATTACATTACTTGTGTGGACATTCCTTTGTATTCGTGTAGTTAAGAATTCTCGGCCAAAATACTCATTTTTCTAACATCCAGAAAAAAAATGTTCAACCCAAATTTTTGATAGTGGCCCCCCTGAAGTCTTACCCTTCACTTTTTGAAATATAACCCTAACCCAATTTTACCTCTAGAGCTCTTTTTCAGAGAGGGGAAAACCAAGTGTGGACGTGGGCAAGTCCACACAATGTCTTTGCTACCTGCCTAGTGTGGACATATTTTGTTTCGAGGTCCACACAACGTATGCAATGTGTGAGTTGGTCAAGCTATACAAGAGAGGACTTGGGACAATGGGGGATTAGGGATAACAATGACACCGAGGACTTGGGCCGAGTCCTCGGGAGAATTTCGTATACAAACCTAATGGAAGCTGTTTGGAAAAAACAAAGTACAAACAAAGGGAACAAAAGAAGGGTTCCATTCATGGTCCTCAGGAGGATAGGAAAACGCACTTGTGTGTGTGTGAGTTTGTATATGCCGGCAATCGTGGACCTAGGACAAAAGAATTCGGGCGTAGACAAAGGGTCCACGTTTGACCTAACGTCCACGATTGAAAATCGTGTACAAAACCAATAGGAGGCCTTCCGAAAAAGTTGGAGTATAAACAAAAGAGGAACAATGGGAGGTCCACGATTGCACCCGTTTACATAACTGTGTGTGTGTGTGTGTACGTGCACTGTATATATCTCCGAGGACAAGAGAAGAAAGGAAACACAAAGAAACCTTTCAGTCCTCGAACGTAGAGTCTTTTGTTGAAATCGGTCCTCGAACGTAAGGATACGTGCTTAGTCTATGGGGGTTGGTTATATTAAAGGAACAATAGGAAACACAAAGCATTGTCCTCGGACGTATTGGGGAAGTACGACTGGGTGTGTGTGAGTTTGTATATGCCGGCAATCGTGGACCTAGGACAAAAGAATTCGAGCGTAGACAAAGGGTCCACGTTTGACCTAACGTCCACGATTGAAAATCGTGTACAAAACCAATGGGAGGCCTTCCGAAAAAGTTAGAGTATAAACAAAAGAGGAACAATGGGAGGTCCACGATTGCACCCGTTTACATGACTGTGTGTGTGTGTGTGTGTGGGGACGCAATGTTCTTTTGTTGTCAGCGGAATTGCTTGCGCATTTGAAATGCATTTGTAGGTATCGGAGTTGAGTATTTTCTTATCAGTATAGAAAATCCCTGCAAATTTGAGAGATTCAATGAAATTTTCACTAGAAACACATCCCATTAGGACAAATTGTTACAATTATCTGACAAATGGTTTAATACACATACAAGGTGCGATCAGAAAGTTCTGAGACTGTTCCTGTTGCGAACGAACGGAGCGCAGCACAGTAATGTGCATAAAGCAGGTGTAAGCAATAACTTTCGTAAGTAAGTATTCCCAGTTACATCTCTTGATCAACGTCTGCACCTGTGTTACACGCATTTTTGTGACCACTGCTACGTGGCATTTGCGATTTCACCATGGACCTAAATCCCGAGCAGAAGCAGCACCGTGTCGAAGTCTGCAAGGATCTCTGTCAACAGACCCGGGATGACCCAAACTTCATGTCGAGGATCATCAGCGGTGAGGAGAGTTGGATCTACGGCCGGCTATGACCCAGAGACCAAACAGCAGTCTTCTCCAAGACCGAAGAAGGCGCCTCGGGTCAGGAGCGCAACCAAGAGCATGCTCATCGTTTTCTTTGACATTCGCGGGGTTGTGCAACGTGAATTCTTCCCCAGGGTCAGACTGTCAATGCTGAGTTCTACTGCACCGTTCTGAGGTGCCTGAACTGTGGCGCGCTGACAATTGGGTGCTCCAACATGACAACGCGCGAGTTTCTTGCCCGCAACGACACAATCGTCGCTTCCCCCCCCCCCCCCCCCCCCCCCCCCCCCACTCGCCGGATTTGGCTCCATGCGACTTATTTCTGTTTCTCAAAATGAAGTTCAAGCTGAAGGGTCGCTTGGAGCGTTCCAAGTGTGGCAGGAGTGCTGGGAGCGGTGTATCGCTGCACAAGGGGACTAATTTGAAGGGGATGGCGGCCAGATTTAAATCATGTACGGTTTTTTGCTTGTTATCGGCGCACTCTCGTACCTTTTTGATTGCGCAACAGATGCACCCTATAAGAGTTAAACTGCACCTTCTTTATAAGCATGGGACAACATGAGTTTTTAATTCACTTATGTGTACATGTACAATGTATATGGCTGGTTGACAAATTAAATGTACCTGTACGTGTACAATTAATGTACTTTACTTCATACCTAATTGGTTCCACCTGTACATGTACATCCCTCTACGACAATATTTACATGTACAAGTATGACTAAATTGATGCAAATTACATCTTTACATGAATTTTCAAATGGAACAAAGAAAGCTAGCAGGAGCGGGATTCGAACCTGCGACCTTCGGAATACCGTACCAGCACTCTACCAACTCAGTTGGCGGTCTCCCAAATTGTCAGTCTTTAAATTTGTTCGTGGGGCGGTAGTCAGAATGGGTTTATGACTTCTGACTAGCTCCCCGAACAAAGACACTGACAATTTGGGAGACTGCCACCATGGGGCAATTAGACAGTTGGCAGAGCGCCAGTGCGGTATTCTGCAGGTCGCAGGTTCACATCTCGCTCCTATCAGTTTTCTTTGTTCACTTTGAAAATGTATTTAAATTTACCTAGTCAGTTTCCCTTGTGGTTTGTTTGACGAAATATATCTTTACATGGATGATATGTACATGTACATATATGTAGTTGTGAAATGATTTTCTCTTTTTTTCCGAAGACAAAATTCACTCTCACATGTGCAACACTAACCACTGTACATCACACTTGGGTGGGGGGGGGGGGGGGGGGGCATTTTCCTCAGACCTGCAAGTTATTAAAGCTTACAATGTATACACAAGGTAATACATGTTGTAGATCTACATGTAGAACATACATAGGGCTGTCCATTTTCATATAATTTAGTATTCGATTATTCGAAACTGGGTTTGACCGAATATTCGATACTCACCGATCAAGATTTTCACGCGTCAGCTGCAACTGAATGCTGTAACTGAAGTTGCACGCAAAAGCACGCCAGTGTTTTTTAGGTGCGGCGATCGATATTACGGACCGCCCGATCGACATGTTTTGCATGCGCCTGTTGTATCAAGATCATTACGGGTACATATAATGTTTTGATAACAAGAAACCAAACTCAAGCCTGCATTTTTGCAGTACTTTTGTAAGTGTCAAGGTTTTACGCATGGGAACAACAATAAACCTCCGTCCACAAAAAGTTACATCAACAAAAATGCGGCATTTGACACTGCAAACCGCCATAACATTTCCATTAAAATAGCATTAAAGTCGCGCATACATTGTACATGTACATATTTTTTTCGAATATTCAAATCTGCAAAAATGTATTCGAATATTCGGTTGATGATCGAATATTCAATATATTCGGTACAGCCCTACAAAAAAACGGTGTATCCTAAGATACTAAATTATAAGAAGTAATAAAGTATTATAAGTGTATCTACATTCTACATTGTACATTGTACATCTTAGATTTACACGTACATGCACTACAACTTCAATTTGTATACATTGTACAAGTGTCATGCACTTTATCTGCAGATGCAAGCACATAAATCTCACAATTATCTTTCGCCAATTTGATCTGAGAGATCTTCTGATCTGGTGTCAGTATGTGTATGTGTATGTGTACACGGAGTCTCCGTACATGTACATGTACTTATAAATCCACCAGACAATTAAACAAAACCTGTAATTACTGAAGCATGTCTAGATATACATGTACCTAGCTCATCAATATTATGCCTTCTGTAAGCAACACACACAGTTGAAAAAGGGCGCTCTAGTCCGATTCACCACCCATATATTTCCACCACATGTCCACTTTCTACAATTTTCAAGAAGTAAAGCAACTAAGACAAAAAACATTAAATTGAGGAGGTACAATTGAAGTCAACCTGGGGCTGTTCATGAAATTAGCATACATGTACATGTATCTCCACAAATATATATATAAAGCTAAAACACATGTTCCCAGACAATTCAAATAAAAGTAAACATTTTAAAGTTAAACGTAGTATACACCATTTGCTTTTGCTTTAGTTTTTTCAAAAATACATGTAAATGGATTTGGGGGTTAGTATTTTACAACGTACATTGTGCATGAAAATACTATAACACTGACCTCTTTAACGTTTTGTGTGCATAGATGCTGGAAAAACCATAGTCTGTGTTGAGAGAAAAAAATCTGTTCTTGTAGTCAGGTTCCCTGACCATACCTTAGACAAAACGGAGCAATTTATAGACGTCATGGAATTATCAGGTCGGGGAACTAGACTATTTCCAACGATTGTCGGCCAACAATCTTTGGAAAACGATATAAATTTCCACTTTTTTTTAAAACAGCACACCAGGTGCCATGAGACTATTTACTTACAATCAAGTACGCTATTTTGTAACAATTCAGTAGTTTTGATGTTTGCAAATGTTGTATACTGTACATGTACCTTTAACATGCTTAAAGTTGTAAAACAACTTGTAATACCTCAGGAATAAAGTTTATACATAAGTACACATATTATGTGGAAACTTTGTGTACACTAAATGATGTAAACACCAGATTTGTAAGATTACAGGTACCTGTATATTAATAGAAATTAGAAAAAATATTCCACAGTAATTTAGTAGACATGACACTAAAAATGAATAAAACTAATTGATGATTTTTTTTTCCAAAAATTGGCAAATTTAAAATAATGGCCATTTCACAAATAGTGATTTAGATTCTTGTTGATGTTGTAGACTGGTTGTTCGGTTCTGCTTCCAAATATAATATACATGTATTTATTACAAGCCCCAAAGCAAGAACTTGTAAGTTGTATGGATCATGCACTTAGGTATATCAGTCACTTGCATGAGTAATGAAGGATTTTATTTTCTGCAAGTTAAAGAAAAAATACTGAAACCTAACACACCACCAATCTGATTGAAATGTTTCTATAGGTTGATAATTAAAAGGGAATGAAGATTGAAAAATCAAAAGAACATTCTTATACTTAATTCTGTGTTCTGTATATGGGTGATTCCATAAATGTGGGGGCCAATGGCCTTTGGTGTCCCTCTTTGCATTGTGATATTTGTTTCCCTACTATTACCAACAGTGAAATATATATACAAATGATTTTAGTTGCTCAAAATATAGTACTTGTACCTAAATATCTGGTAGCAAAGGATGAAACATCTGACTAATTTCCTGACAGTATGGTGTCCTAAATAGTTCACGGTTTCACGTGTAAAAGGGACACCAAAGCTGCGACATTTAAAAAACTGCTGTTGAAATGCATTTTTGGGTTCTCAAATACTACCATGTGCACATATGTGTATGAAAAATTGCCCTTCATTATGTTAAAGCATGTTAATACTGCTTAAGAATGGCACCATATTTAAATGATTTAGTTGACCGAGATTGTTAGCCCAAATGTTTCACGTGTAAACAAGACCAACTTTTTTGGTGTCCCTTTTATACGTAAAATTTGTGCAATGTTTCTGAGAAATAAAAAGATAATTGGGTTCACTGGCAAATCCAAATCTATCACCATTAATTACATGTCCCACTTGATAAGTGTGAAATCATAACAAAGATTGCATGTTTGGAAATTTAAAATTTTGGGCCATTTACTAGGTTTCACGTGTAAATGGGACACCAAATGGTGTCTCCAATACGCAATCATGCACCGAATTGTTATTTTTAATCTAATCAAGATATTTTCACAATACACCTTGATGTGTTATCCTGGATAAGACAAAAAATACATTTTAAAATAAACACACCACATTGAGCATAAATTATTACAAAAATAGCAGAAAACTAATTTGGTGTCCCCTTTACACGTGAAACCGTGAATGGGTTTTGACAGAGAGTAAAGTCTGATTTTGGAATGTCAATATCTTTAAGTTATACTGAAAATTATTAATAAATCCCCTGTCAATACATTTTTCCATTTTCCATATGGGAACAATAGGCTTTACCTACTCAAATTGCCGCTATAGGGTTTAGCAATGTTTCTGTCGTCTGTCAACATTCTGCACATAATTATTGTATTATCTTTAAGCAAACTTTACTTATCCTTGATCCTGATTGGTTGATCCATGGTAACAAGTGTGACGTACCTAATTGCATGGTCCACATTGCACTATGTGTATTGCGCTGTTCTAACTCCGCATATTACGCAAAATGTATTGATGCGCCATGTATGTGTACGAGTTCCATCTTTTATACTGCGCGTCAAGTTTGCTTGAAGATAAAATGGTTATCCCACACGCGTTCGTGGAACATGGAATAATGTAGTGCATCTGCGTCCATGATCATGGATTAACTAATAATATCACCACATACATTGTATCATGTGTGTCATACAATGAGAGCATTTATGTCTTTACCTGTATCAGTGGGAGACTATTCGGATTATTATTACCCACTCGTATTTTTTTAGTATTAGGCCTGCTACTAAGCAGTGATGTGGACTGAGTAGCACTAGTACTCTGGCTTCCTTTCTTTCTAATAACCTTGCTTGTCTCTTGCTTCCTGTCTCCCATCAGCTTCTTCTTCCACAGGTTCCAGACCCTCGAGTTGAGCATGAAGGACATGAAGATAAAGAGACCTTGGAGTGAGTTAAGTATGATGACGATGTACCATAGAGCCTGCACATGGCTGAATGCCGCGGCGAACGAAAACACCCATGTGAACCCCATCAAACTGCCAATCTGTATGTAAATACAATAAAGCACAGATTAACCCTAACCTTCCCAAATCCTCCTTGCCAAATGGAGGAATTTGGAGGAATTTTTTCACACAAAAATTTCCAAACTTTGCCGAGCCCGAACTCGAACATGAAGTGTGACTTGCAGCACTCCATACATGTACATGTAATAAGCCAGTTCAGTATTTCAACTGTGCATGTGCACAATGATATAGTTATCCCAAATGACCAGTGACCTAACGTGCGCGTATAAACGCGCAAGGTGGTCGCACAACGCGCACGTGTTAAATTCAATCAGAATGGGTGTTCACATAACATCGCATGACACTATGTGAGCAATTTTATCCCGAATAACCTTGAACCTTCGAGATACTGAACTGCATTGCTTATTAGATGTACATGACAGTAGTACATTAACCCCAACCTTCCCAAATCCTCCAAAATCCTCTTTGCCAAATGAGGAATTTGGAGGATTCAGGGTCTTTGGAAGCTGAAGCATCGGAGGATTTTGAAGGATTAATAGAGGAGTTTGCCTCTGGAGGAAAATGGAGGATCCAGGTATCAGGCTTAACTTGCTGGATGATTTCGGAGGATTGACGTTACTAGGGTGTTAATCCAAAACCCAACGGAGGATTTTGCAGGATTCGGGCAGTGGTCCCCAGTAACAAACATTGGAGGAATTTTGAATTAGAGGATATTGGAGGATTCAGGTTACATGCAGGAAAATCATGTAGGGAGTTAGGGTTAAAGACAACTTTTCAAAAACGCGTGCATGTCATGATACAATTATCATTCCCTACATTGTGACTAACTCTGTTTTCTTTGATTTATTGTTCAAAGAAACATTCAGTTTTTTAGGCACACATTTCTTACGGCATGAATCCTCAATGTTGACGGGTCAATAGACCAGACGGTTTCCCTTTTGTCAGCTGACTTAAGTACAGTACAATGTATGTAGAACCTTGTATGAACACCACTGACATTTGACTATAATGAATATTCACAGTAGTTGCATTTACTGCATTCCATTACTCTCCATACCAAATTACCACGATACCAAACAATTTTACTGGAATCTTATGACTGGGATGTATTCGAGTCCACAGGTCCCTGCAAGTGCATCAGAAGTCCATCACAAGCCCTCCAGTCCTAATCCCAATCACAAGCAATTGAAATGAGCTTTGACAAAGGCATTCCTTTGTCATTGTTTATCCAGTTACTTGTGACCAGCTTATTATGAAAGGACTTCTGACTGGGCTGGCGAAAGGACTTGTGTGGAATGACTTGCAGGGACTCCAATACAACTCTGTCTTATTATGATGTTCATTATAGTGAAGTTCCACTAGTGGTCCATAGGATGAAACTTGTGTATTTTAAACTTGAACCAATAAGCACTTAAAATTCTCCGGTGCCCGTGCGAAAAAGACGAACATGGATGACTGATGTGTACTACACTTTGCAGTATACAAAGCATGTATTGGTATTCCCATGTTCCCAACTCCTAATCCCTTGCTCATCGAAAGGTTGAGGGTGTTTATTGGTTAAAGAAACACAGACACTGTTTACTTGTTATCCATTTTATGTTGTACACGAAAAAAAAACATGCAAAGTGTTGCATAACTGATAAAATGAACCATTTTTAAGGAGCTATGGAAACCAGACAAAGAGCTCTGGAAAAAATGGTATTTTTTACACTGCCATACCTCAACCAGTGGTATCAAGTTGGGTTATCTGATTTGCATCAGTATCAACCTGTTGTAGTGAAATTCCTGTGACATTGTATCAGCTTCAGATTTGTAAAGCGTAATTTCATCACCTATTTTAGACTGAAATGTCTACAAATGCCTCTGTTGCCGCATGTGACAAAAGTCAATGGAATTAAAGCATCAGCACATTTTAAAAGTGATTTTTCCTGTGGTCCTGGTCGTACTTTAATTAGTTGCAGGGAATGCCGGTGTAGCGGTCACTATGAAATAAGGGCTCATTGGTAGTATTCCGCATGCCTAATTAAGTGAAGATATTTAGGAGAGTGGCCAGTCACGTGAAAGGGTTTAACCAATAATAGGGAAAAAGGAGTCCGGTTTTCGGGAGTGGGATATTCATATGACACTGTATATGCTCCTGTGTTGATCAGCAAAACATACGTTGCTGAAAAAACTTGTATAATGAAAAATATGAAAATGATCATTATAACCTTAAATAATTCAAAAGAAAAGATTTGTCAGTATTACACAATGTACATGTGTGTTAACAACATGTTCTGTACTGTGCTTCCAGGTTTTTAAACGGTATTTTCTTTTTGTTTGTTTTTGGGGGTTAAGTTCTCCATTTCACCAAGAGGAAATCAAGGGATATTTAATCAGATGAAAAAACCCTGACGGACACTGTCATTATGCAGATATTTCAAACATAGAAATACATGCTCAAAGTGCTTCTCATATAATTTTTG
Source organism: Hippasteria phrygiana (assembly GCA_037893225.1). Taxonomy (NCBI): domain Eukaryota; kingdom Metazoa; phylum Echinodermata; class Asteroidea; order Valvatida; family Goniasteridae; genus Hippasteria; species Hippasteria phrygiana. The sequence continues at coordinate 4,900 of JAZGUH010000804.1, read as the reverse complement.
TTTGTGTGGAGAGGGTCTGGCACTCGCCAAATCCCATGTTTTGTCTGGAATTATTGTTTCCATTAAATTTGTGCCAGGCTTTAGTTTTGTCCCACCCTAGAACTTGTACAACATTTTCCTCGGCAAAAGGCATATTCGAAGTCCATATCAGTGGGTATTTCAAGGGGTATCCAAATACCCTATTGCCTTATCGTGTGCAAGGGATACACGTTATCAAGGCTATAGTCGGGTACCCACGTTTTGAGCATTCAGCTGTACATGTACGTATGGGCTGGATAACCATCTTGAGGAAATTCCCCTACACGTTCGTGCTAGGTTTTCATTTGCGTGTGATTGGTTTATGGCTTGTATGTGTACCTCGCTCAGTCTTATAACCATGGGACATTCTGCAGCTTTATTTCACATCTGTATATGTTGAAGAATAGTATTTTGTGATGCATTTAACCATAACATTTGGGTTTTTTATCATTGGAATAAATTTGATTGAACAGATAGAGTGTGTTAATGTATATTGTGTTAGTCCGTGTCTGCAATACACATTATGCAAGCAGATAAACTTGTTTAAATTAACCCTAAAAAGCCTGTTAAATCAAACTATTTGAATATGATCTTGCATGCACCATGGGGGTTAGGGTTAATATCTGAGATGCACTTGAAATCTTAATAGAATTTGAAGTGCATCCTAATTTTAAGACATTACTCAGTGTTGGCATGCGTTTGTTCTCCCAAACAAACGTGAGTGTACGTACATGTTGGTTTGCCTGGACATCTTGTGTGCCACCTTGTGCTCTAAAAATCCCAACACGTGCCTTGATGACTTCTTGTGTTTCATAATCAGCTTCTGACCTAGTGCTGGCGATACTGATTTTTTTTGTAGTCGGTATTTTTTCCCGCTATATATCGCCGATATGGTGATCAAATAGTCTACAAATTACGGCATGATTAAAATGTTGTGAAAGGTTAGCGATCTTAAAATCCTAATCTACAAACGCATAGGCCTAAACAACTTTCAAAAACTTAATTAACACCGCCAAAGCTCTCTGTCATAATATCGCCACTTTGATTGTCCACCCAAAGGGGGAATGGTCCACTATACCCACGTGGCGGCCAGTGTTGCAGCCAACTTTTTTACTAAGTAATTGTTTTTTCAATTCAAGTCAGAAGTACATTTTTGTCAACAACTTCCGAAATTCTTGAAGTTGAAGCCACACAATTCCTTTTGAAGTTGACATTCGTGTAAAAATCACGCATTTAGGCCTACACGTATCGTTTTCCAAGGGCTTCGCAATGCGTAAGCAGCGTGTATGCTTATTAGCATGGTTCCCGTCTCTGCTGCTGTATTTAATTGATAGCAATAGAGACGGGAACCAGTCTACAGTGCGTACTCGATTGGGTATGTTTTGATGAATGACTTGGGGAGAATTTAAATAGGTCTATATAATTTTACTCTCTCAATCTCAGACACCCTTATTTGCATTTCAAATACTCTAAAGATGTATTGTGATTATATAAACTCCTCAAAAAAAGTTTGGAATTTTTTTTTCAACCCTGTATTTCTTGAGTTATTTGGGGATTGGTCATATTATGTTGTGTATCAATAAAAAGCTTGTTTATTCTGCTTTACGATAATACCTCATTTGTAACAATAGCTTGTTCCAAAGCTAAAATAATGTCTTGAGAAGATGGTAGGGTCACAAACAAAATGTGCCAAATCTGTGCTCAACAGAACAAGCCACTGTGCTTAGAACTAACAATTACAGGTATTGATTTTGAACTGACCATTAGTGATATTGATTTTGCTGAGTGGATTTGGTTTGAATGCCTTTGATTTGTATTGAATAAGAACAGGAATTGAACAGGTGGTTGAGCATGTATGAATGCACAGTGACTCTCTGGTTCTGGACTCTTTTTTAAAGTGGTCATTTGATGTTGGTATCAAGCATCATCATGGCAAGATTGTCCAATGTGGAAAAGGCTAGGGCGATTGGACAACTTGAAGCTGGTGTACCCCAGAAGCAAGTTGCAGCAAACTTTGGAGTTCGCCCCAGTATGATATCCAAATTAAAAGCAAAATTTCGTGCAACAGGTGATGTCAAGGACAGACCGAGAAGTGGGTGTCCTAAGAAGACCACACCGCAGGAAGACAGGTACATCACCCTGACCGCACTGCGGAACCGGAGACTTTCAGCAACAGACTTGCAAGGAAGATACAGACGCCGTTATGGCAGAGTTCTGACTAAACGATCAGGAATAGGTTACATCATAGAGCAAGGTTACATGAAGCCCATCTAAAGGCGCGAAAACAGCCAGGACGCCAGCAATGACTTACCTTCACAGGCAGGCCCGTTTACGCTGGTGCCGACAACACCGACAATGAACTTGAATAGGTGGAGGAACGAGAAGTTTTCTCTTGCATGTTTTGTGCATTGCCAAATTGTCTTCTCTATTAATGTCTACTGCACTAGCATAGTGGATTGTTCTGTTGAGCACAGATTTGGCACATTTTGTTTGTGACCCTACAATCTTCTCAAGACAATATTTCAGCTCTGGAACAAGCTATTGTTACAAATGAGGTATTATCGTAAAGCAGAATAAACAAGCTTTTTATTGATACACAACATAATATGACCAATCCCCAAATAACTCAAGAAATACAGGGTTGAAAAAAAATTCCAAACTTTTTTGGAAGAGTTTATATATATACAAACGTTTTGAATGTTTGAAGGACATTACATAAAGCATTTGCCAAACGTTTTTGGCGAAAAGGCGGAATTCTTGCTACGCTTTAAATGTACATTTATAGCAAAGACGATGGCAGTCGTTGTAAGATGATGTTTCTTCCTTCATGCTTTTTATATCTGATCAATAATGTGCAGCCCAGTAAGGCAGTGCTGTACCAAATGCCAAAAAGCTATACGAACAGTCTATGAATTATAGAATAACCACTCTGTTGAACCATGGAGGAAGGAACCTCCATGGTTGAACAACGGATGATACAACGTTTAAGACTACGCATAGGCCGTATGGGTATAGGGTTGAAAAAACAAACGAATAGAAATGCGGGGGTGGAATTGGCAAGTCAAAAGAGCATTTCTTTTGATTTTCCTTTGTTTTTTATGAACAATTTTATTTCGATATTTAATAATTTACCTTGACCCACCCACCTACATTTTCGAAGAAAAAAATTCGAAATTTTAAAACATTGAAATGTTTGAATGGCCCCTAATCCCTCATTTGTTTTGTACACACACACAAAGTCCGAGAAGTCTGTAGAGGCGGTTGGACCGTGTTTGAACTTGAACTTGGCCGCTGTGCACGGCCTGTTGTTCTACAATTTACGCTCCGGTGGGCGCACCCGGAGTATTGAAAGATATGAGGTTTCGGCAAGAAATATTGTACAAATACCGTACTGTTGAAATGACTCTTGCAAATCAGGATTTGTGGCGTTTGGCTGTATATCAGAAGTTGGCTGCCTATATCTTGCCTTTTCGGCAAAAATAATCCCGGCGCGAACTGGTTAACCGTACTTGTACAGCAGCCAACAGGAAAGTAGTCCCGGCAAAACCCAGTGCTGGTTCTGGTTCATTAATTGGCAACGCCTCCTCTGGAGTATCACGCCAATGGTGGGTTAGGGTCGCTGTTTATATGTGCTGGCTTAGATGTAGTTTAAGTCGTTTGAAATTTGGTGTAGAAGAATATGCCTCAATGATGGTGGGGGGGGGGGGGGGCATTCCAGTCCAACAATAGTTCTTGGGAAATATGAGTTTGTGTATATTTCAGTTCTTGCTGGAATGTTTATTTAAGGACAGCAGGGGGGTGTTTGGCTAAAGGATTACAGAGATAATGCTCTTCTCAAGGTGTTGCAAAGACACCGTGGGTTGTTTGAGGGATGATGGCGCTATCCCATTCAGTGACACTTCCTTTCTGTTGACTTGAGAAACTTAAATCCGAGCTCGTGTTGAGTTGGTTTTAAGTATGAGTCTGTGTTCGTTATGTCCGTAACATGGTGGAGATGGGCGGACATAAGGGAGCTGTGACCAGGTTAGGTTTGGTGGCTGGGGGTGCGAGTGGAGGATCGTAGTTCTCAGATCCTCTTATGAGGACGGAAAAAACTCTGTACAGGAGGGGGCGTGGATGTAACCCCCTACCGTTCCTTTTTGCTGATACAGTTGCAACGCGACGATAGAGAACAAATGTGAAACCAGTTTATATAGATGCCTTGACGCTTGTAGAAAATAAAAATGTAACTTAAGAGTAATTTAAGATCAGACCAATTAACTTAAGAGCGGCGCGAATAGTGCGGAGGGGGCGTGGCCGCCACCCCCTTCCAAGTACATTTTCCCTTATATCATCTCAATACATTATTTTAATCCTGTCAAATTTTCCTAGCATATTTTCCGATGCCTTGTGGCTATTTTGTACGCATTAAAAATTTTAAACACACCATTCTCATGCATTAAATGTCAATTTCCCGAAACAAATAGGCTATTGACCATGTTCAATACAGTACATTATACAATGATGTGTTGCGGCCGGAGCTTATTTTTTCAAAACGAGGTACAGACAATAAAAACTTACAAAAACAGATTTTTACATCCATTTCTCTTGTTCTTTATGCTTTGAAATACACTTGGACACAAGATAAAACATTCTTACATTATAACACTTATTATTTTCACCCTTTTGTGGGCGTGGCCTAAATATGTAAAGCAGGGTGCGAATAAGAGCACTCTGATTCAAACAAGAAAAGAAAAATGTCTGGCAAAACACAGTTTCTGCATTGTTAACTGTGTTAATAGTGCACTGCAAAGATGATTGTGAAAGATTTACTGTGTACATCAATAACATAACGTTTTAAACTTACAAAAGTTCTTTTTCAATACAAAATGACAGTGGTGTA